>PVIU01007612.1:0-90410 GCA_004026605.1 Ondatra zibethicus | reverse complement strand
GGTTCCATTGGTCCTCCTGTCTGTTCTTATGCCAATACCAGGCTGTTTTCAGTACTGTAGCTCTGTAGTAGAGTTTGAAGTCAGGGATTGTGATGCCTCCAGAAATTCTTTTATTGTACAGGATTGTTTTGGCTATCCTGAGTTTTTTTGCTTTTCCAAATGAAGTTGAGTACCATCCTTTTGAGGTCTTTGAAGAATTTTGCTGGGATTTTGATGGGCATTGCGTTGAATCTGTAATTGCTTTTGGTAAGATTCCCATTTTTACTATGTTAATTCTGCCTACCCAAGAGCATGGGAGATCTTTCCACTTTCTGGTGTCTTCTTCAATTTCTTTCTTCAGAGATTTAAAGTTCTTGTCATACAAGCCTTCCACTTGTTTGGTTAGAGTTATTCCAAGATATTTTATGCTATTTGTGGTGATAGTGAAGGGTGCTGATTCTCTGATTTCTTCCCCAGCCCTTTTATCATTTGTGTACAGGAGGGCTACTGATTTTTTTGAGTTAATCTTGTATCCTGCTACATTGCTGAAAGTGTTTATGAGTTGTAGAAGTTCCTTGGTAGAATTTTTGGGATCACTTATGTAAACTATCATATCATTAGCAAACAGTGAAAGTTTGACTTCTTCTTTTCCAATTTGTATCCCCTTGATCTCCCTTTGGTGTCTTATTGCTCTAGCTAGGACCTCAAGAACTATATTGAATAGATATGGAGAGTGGACAACCTTGTCTTGTTCCTGACTTCAGTGGAATCACTGGGAATTTCTCTCCATTTAGTTTGATGTTGGCTGTTGGCTTGCTGTATATTGCCTTAATTATGTTTAGGTATGTTCCTTGTATCCCTGCTCTTTCTAAGACCTTTATCATGAAGGGATGTTGTATTTTGTCAAAAGCTTTTTTGGCATCTAATGAGATGATCATGTGGTTTTTATTTTTCAGCTTGTTTATATGGTGGATTACATTGACAGATTTTCGTATGTTGAACCAAGGTTTGGTGTTTTCATGGTGTCCCATATTTCCTGGATATTTTGTGTTAAGCTTTTGTTAGATTTATTTTCTTTAACTGATGAATCTATTTCCTCTATTGTATCTTTGGCGCTTGAGATTCTTTCTTCCATTTCTTGTATTCTGCTGTTCATGCTTGCATTTGTGGTTCCTGATCTTTTTCTCATGATTTCTGTTTCTACAATTCCTTTAGCTTGTGTTTTCTTTATTGTTTCTATTTCAGTTTTCAAGCCCTGAATAGTTTCTTTTATATGTTTGATTTCTTTTTCTTGGTTTTCTTTAAGTGATTTGTTGATATCTTCCAATTTTTTGTTTGTTTTTCCTCCATTTCTTTAAGGGAATTTCTCATTCATCTTTAAGAATTTCAAACATTCTCTTGAGCTTATTTTTTAGATCATTTTCTTCTGTTTCATCCATATTTGGTTGTTCAGGTCTTGCTTTTGTAGGGTCTTTAGGTTTTACTGGTATTGTGTTGTTCTTTGTGGTGTAGCATGTGATCTTACCTTTTCTACTCATCGTTTCCTCTAATAGGTGTGGTTAGGGCTGTCTGAGATTCTGTTGAATTATCTTCTAGGTGCCAGTGAATCCAAAGCTCAGATAGTTGTTCCTTGTGGTACAGTCAGTGTCACAGTTCTAGTTACCCTGTTGGTTATTCCTGTTCCTGGAGGTAGCTCAGTGCTCCTGTGCTTAGGTCTGCTCCCTTGGAGTTTGCTGTCTCAGGCCTACTTTGGCCTAGGCTGCTGGCTTTGATCTGTTTCTGTAAATCTTGGTCTGGATCTCCTCCTTTTGTACCTGTTATGGTGGAGATTGCTGACTCTGGATCTGGTCACTGGCTTAGTCCTGATCCACCAGTGTTCTGGGACTGGGTTTGCTTCCAGGTCTTGATTTGCTCCTGGCTTATGTTCCTGGTGGAGCTTGTTTCCTTCAGGCCCTCTTTGTCCTAGGAGTCTCCTCTAGTTCCACTCCTGTGGAATTTGTTGCCCAAGGTGGAGTTCCTTGCCTCAGGGCAACTCTGGCCTAGGTTACCGTATTTGACCTGTATCTGTAAATCTTGGTCTGGATTCCCTCATGCAGAAGTCCCTGGGTTGGAGTTGGACCTGGAAAGGTTTCTTGTTCCAGTCTATTGCCTTGGAGGTCCCAGGCTCGGGTGTGCCTGAACCAGCAGAGGACCTGCTTACTTCCTCAGAGGTCCCAGACTAGCGCTCAGACCCGCAGGGGTTCCAGGTTCCTGCCTATTCCCTTTGATGTCCCAGACCAATGCCCGAACCCACAGGGGACCTGCCTCAGGCCTACTCTCTCTGAGGTCCCAGACTTGTGCCTGGCCCCACTGAGATCTCTGGTTCCTGCTTATTCCCTTGGAGGACCCAGGTTCATTCACGCCCAGGCTGACAGAGGTCCTGGCTCTGGCCTAGTTCCTGGGAAGTCCTAGACTCTTGCCCACACCCACTGGGGTGTTGGCTTAGCTTACTCCCTTGAAGGTCCCTGATTCACGTCTGGATCCTCAGCAGTCTCTGTCTCTCTCGCTCGGCAGTTATTCCCCCGTACCTGTTCCGGTGGAGATCGTTGACTCTGGATCTGGTCCAATTAATGGTTCTTATTCTATACTTATGATCTAAGACAGTGTTTCTCAATTCTCATTAGAATCACCTAGAGCAGTAGTTCTCAAGGCGTGACTCAGGACTCCTTTGGGGGTTCAACCACCCTTCCACAGGGAGTGCTTAAGACCATTGGAAAACACAGATATGTATATTACAATTCATAACAGTAGCAAAATTACAGTTAATAAGTAGCAACAAAAATAATTTTATGGTTGGGGGTCAGTCTCCACCACATGAGGAACTGTCTTAGAGGGCTGCAGCATTAGGAAGGTTGAGAACCACTGCTCTAGAGGATCTGTTGAGTAGTCCTGATGCCCAGGTGGTTCCCCACACAAGATAAATTGGAATGCCTTGGTGAGGAAGGCAGGCATCAGCATTATTCTCAGAGATTCTGGTCCATAGTCAAGATTTAGCATAACCCATTCTGTAAATGCCCATTTCCCATGCCGCCAACTTGTCTTTAGAGACGCTGAAGAAAGACCACACTGAGCCTGGATGCAGCCAGTATTGAGAAACTGGGCTGTGATTGCAGAGCAAAAGCGAACATCTACAGCTTTCCTCACTGCCTGAGAGATGGTGAGGGCAGGCGCAGGTCTGGCTCAGTGCTGGCTGGAGCTCTCCCAGGAATACTAAGAACAGTTCTTGATGGAACTTATACCGTGACTTCCTGCAGGGTCATGGTTGTGACTGGAGATACAAGAGGCTGCTGGACAAATGGCCTTTGAAAGCTGTGTAGACTGTCCTTCTTCAATGTCCAGAGCATAGACTATGGCTTCTATCTAAAACCAAGAAATGTCTCTAAGGTCCCAGAGTCAGTGGTTATTCCCTCTCTCTTCAAATATGCATTTCTTATAAAACTTGGCCAGACTGTCTGAATCCTTCCCAAGTCTGCTAGAGCAGCTAGCAAGATGTGTGCTAAACTTGATACAGATTGGGCAAGAGCTGAGGTACACTGATGTAAAAGGCATTGAATGGGAGGGTCTGGGTAGGGGATGAGGAGAACCAAAGAAAGATGGCAAGGATTGTAGGTGGCTGGAGAGAGATGGGGTCTCTTCCCACAGTGGCCAAACTTACCTTGAAGTCAGGGATTTGGTAACCTTTGCGCAGGGTGATCTGGAACACGTCCATGGAGCTGATAAAAGCTGCCAGCCTCGTCAGACTCTGCTTGCCACTCCCACCGACGCCAACCAGCAGGGCATTTCCTCGAGGGCACTCCAGGATTCGGTTGATGTGACAGCTGAAGAGGAGTAAGCAGAAGCACATCCCAGAGGCCACTGTCCACGGTGAGACAAGCATGAAGGGCACAAAGGGTGGAGCCTGTCTTGGAGGCACAACTGAACTCTGGGGAACTGCCATCGCTTTCCCTCAAACTTGGTATCCTTTTCCTGACCAAGTATACTGTAATCGTCACTGTTTTACCTATAGCCAGAGGCCCCAGTGAATGAGTGAGTGGCCTAGAAAAGTCCAGGGCAGGTCGGCAGATCTCCTAGGGTGAGTGATGAGGCTGGAGAGGGACTCGGCATGTTTTTCTTCTCCCTCGTGGAATCTTGTTTTGTCCCAGTTCCCTCTTTCTTACCTATTTGTGACTTTGGATAAAAGTGGGAATCATGAAAAAGAAGAAAAGTAGAAAATATCCTATTAGGAAAATAATCAGAGAAGGGTAGAGCTGATGAGGCAAGGCTGGAAGTATCTGTCTGTCTTAGAAGAATGGGAACCAAGTTAAAATAATTGGAAGAAAGCAGGGAGTCCAAGCTTGAGTCTCCGTCCTCTAAAACTTCCTGGATGCCCACGTGCAAACAATGGATAGTTGCAGATGCTTAATGCCAACCTGAAAGGCACTCACTACCTTGGGTTCTGGGTTCTTCTCCTTTAAAATCTTAGTGCTGCCAGTAACCATTTCCAACCCCAGCAGTGGGAGAATATCAGGTTTCCTCTTGGCTTAGATCATCACCTCCAGATGAAGCCATCCCCAACCCAAGAGGCCTTCCTCAAAGGACACACCAGCACCCTCCTCCGGGCTGTCAGGCCAACCTTCCATTAATCTCCACCAGCAGTGGATCTTATAGAAGGCACCTAACAGCTTCTTATTATATGAAATATAAAAAACATAGGAAAAAAACCCCCACAATTCTATTGTCTAGCAATAAATCCTACTGACATTAATTTTATGGCCTTCCAGACTAGTGTGTCTGGATGTCTGTGAATATATATTCGGTTATTACATCTGAAATGTCAATGCATTTCTATGCTGTAGCTTTTAAAATTTGAGGACGGTTTATGTATGAGCATAATGTTTTGTTCATTTGTTTCCAGTCCCGGTGATCACATCCATGTCTCCATAATGACAAGTGGCTCTCAGCCACCAAGCCAGCCCCTAAACACTGAATATAACATCTTGAGACCAGTTTTTCATTTAGCAGTTGGTTTTGTTGACTTCTCTGAGCCTTTAAGCAATCTGCTAAACCATGCCTTTGATGGTGGGACACTACCATATAGGCTATCAATATTGTATTGATAATAAAAACATGATAACTTGCTTGTCTGAAATACCCTACTATTGGATACTTAGGCAGTTTCCAATATCTCCAGTTCCAAATAATGTGTTATAACATTTTGTTTATATTTTATATCTCTAATCACTTCCTTGGGGGTGAGTTTCCTAGATATAAAATTGCTGAGCCAAACAGTAAGGCAATTTTTTAATGGATCTGGAAATTTAATGAAAAAAGAAAAGCTCCTCAGAATGGTGGAGCCCATCTGCGCTCTTCTTAAGGAAAACAACTGACCCAATAGCTCCGTCACCCTGGAGGGCAGGAGCACACTGGGCTGTATTTACTGTGTTGCAGTGAAAGTCAGTGCATTCTGGTGGTGGTGATCTTTGGATGAAGAGCATGAGAACTATAATTTGGGTGATGTACTTCTGGTCAAGAAGCAGAGGATCCATTTGAGATTGGGTTATACACACAACACTCCTGCATCCCTGCTCTATGTTAATGATGCTACTTTATATTCAAAACAAACAATGGTGAACAATGAAGTTCTGGCAAATCTCAGTGTGGGGGTGGGGCTTGGAAGCGGCTTTGGAGGATGGGGTTTGGCATGTTAACAAAATATGCATGCATGTGAAATTACATGTTATGTCTTGATCATGATCAGCACAAGAACTGTGGGTCCTCATTGCTTCATCTCTCCTGGGGAGCATATTTGCTGTTGGGAAGGAAACCCTAGCCTAAGTGTTTGTATATCAACAACCCTTTGAGTGCATGCAGTGGCATGGACCCCATTTATTATATATACACACATATATTTGACAATTTAAAAACTAAATATTAGAGTTTTGATTTGAATTTGGATTTCTAGGGAGTTGAATACTTTTTGGGTATATGAATCATGATGTTTTTCATTTGTGCATTTTCTGTTTATGTTTTTTCAACTGAGGCTCCCGTCTAAACTTGTATGGGCCTTTCATGCGCATTCTGAGTTCCCTTCAATTTCTCACTTTTACCTCTTTCACCTTCCTTCCATGCCTTTGACATACAGAACTATTTGGGACTTAAAACCATATGTCACCGAATTCTGTGTGGTTAAGACTTGTCTGCCTAAATATCCAGGAGTTATTTATTGGCTTGCATTTACTTCTTTTATTAGTTTCCCTTTTCACTCCACTTATTTAATTGTGGAGCTTAGTGCTCTGTCGTTAGCAGCTAGATTTACCCTTCTCTCGCCTTCTTATTAAACTATCATTCCCACATGCCTAAAGAGTGTACATGTTCATTTTGTATCCATTACAGAGCGCTCACATTGAAGCTATCCAATATAGTTTTATTAAGTTGAAACAAAACCCAGTGTTTGCACTTGGTATCACAGTTAAGGCACTGCCTGTAATTTTCCATTATGCTCTGTACAGGGGATTGTTTTTTCTGCATCTGAATTGGTGCCTGATGAAAGGATGCCCAGCATCCAGGCCCTATCTTCTCATTCAGGAAAAGTGGAGACCAGAATGGATTGCTGGAGGAGAAGAGAGGCAGGCTTGGAGGAAGAATTGGGCGCAACTGGGTCACTGGACTACTTGGTACCCAGCTCTGTTCTTGTAGGCCGGTATTCAGCATAGCACGGGCTGGGTTACTCGATATCTAGATGGGAAATGCATCACTAATGATGAAGTTTCTGAGTTAGAATGGGTACATCTGCAGCCAGCAGCATTAGACTCCAGCTGGGGCTTCATTAGCAACCTCTGACAAGGGCAAGGGACTCTGAATTTAAATCACAAAATTTAAAAAGAAGATCAATATTCTAGAGGACTCCTGGGCTGAAAAACCAAGACTGTCTGTGTTAAGCCCCGTACAGAATTTCTGAGAGATTAAAAACAAAAGCTAAAGATGCCCCTTAGCACAGCTGGAGGAAGTTGGTTCTTTGAAGACACACACACACACATTCTCTCTCTCTCTCTCTCTCTCTCTCTCTCTCTCTCTCTCTCACACACACACACACACACACACACACACACACACACGCACACCCTGGAGGACTAATAAGACTTTTGGAGAACAAAAGCAGTACATCTTAAGGTCTGTGTGATTAATAACTACTGTGATTCTAAGAGGAGAAAGAACATTGCTGCAAACATGCACGAGGAGGAGGAAAAACAAAGGCAAAGAGGACCGTTGGATGTCGACTATGGCAAAGCGAAGTTAAAGATCGAGTGTAAAGCCTCAGCAAGGGCTGAGCAGAGTCTGCTGGTGTGGTGAACCAGGGAGTCAGCGGAGGGGCTTCCAGAAAGAGAGGCCAGGATGCTTCCCAGAAACTGTGTCGGGGTAGCTGTGTAGACGTTATCTCATCTACAAGCACATGTTAAATGGTGGATGGATGGGTGGATGTTAGACAAAGTAGAACATCATGAGGGATGCAGCATCTGACCAAGGAACATGAGGTATGGACCTGGCCATAGCATTTGACCTTAGGGGGAGGTAGGTCTGGGATGGTTACAGTGATTTGCTCACATGGCAAGAAGAGCTTTTTGAGGAGAGAACTAGAGGTGAGAAACATGACAGGGACGGACTGCCTTTTGGGTGGGTTTTGTTGTGGACAACAGCAGAGAAATTATGATAGTAGATAAAAAGAGATTGGGCCAGGCAATAGCTTATTATATTCTTGACAATTGAAAATGTTTGCGTGTTGATTCATATGACCCAGAAATTAGTGATTGGGTAAAGTGTGAGGAGGGGAGGAAGGGGGAATAATTCCAGGAAGAAGGAGGGCTACCAAAAGGTGAAAAGGGATGGGATCCCATGACAAGTGGAGTGACTGGCCTTCAGAAGGAACAAGGAGATTCTTGAGGTGAAACGGGAAGGCTGTTGGGTCTTTGTGTGTGGGATGCACGAGGCAGGTGGATTCAGGTAGGCTACGTGTGCACAGAGGGGAGTGTGAGCACTCTCTTCTAGTCACTTTTGTTATCTCAGGAAAATGAGAGATGCATTCTCCAGCTGTGACTGAAGACAGGACAGGACTGTCAAGAGTTTGAGAAGAGAGGACAATTGTGTTTCTGCAGTTATTTCAGGATGGTAAAGGGAATACAGTTCCCAGAGCAGAGCAGGAGGATTTCAGGCCACGTTTAGCATCTACCTCATTTGTTTGGCCACAAATATGAACTAGCCATCATGTTTGGGGGATTTTCTTCAACAATTGGGAGATGGATGGAACAGGAGATGGTGTGGTTTAGCTAGGGTTGTATTTGGTACCATAGACACACTGACAGGAGAGTTAGGGCAGCCTGGACTGGGATAACCATCAGTTAACCACGAAGCTATGTTAGGGAAAGGGATATGGGAGTATGATAAAGCACCCGGTCCATAAGTGGAAGTTTTGATGGAGTTGAAGAATTGCCAGAGCTTGGGAGGCTGGGAGAAGGGAAAAATGGACATGTGCGTCACAAAGATGCTTGTACTTCAGACTCTGGAAGTGAGTTCATCACCGATAGTTGACACAGTGGGGAAGAGTATATATTTGAGGGTCTGGGCATGTAACCAAGGTCACAGGAGTCAAAGATGCCAGGGAACAGAAAGATCAGGGCTAAGAGTCGGGAATAAGTCAAGTCATTGTAAGGAGAAGGTCGCCCAGGTGCTAAATGATGGGAGGTGACCAGACATCAGCAGACAATGACAAGGAGAAAGCAGGAATGTGAGAATAGACAGCCTGTGCTTAAGAATGACTGGGTCTTCCGAAGGTCAGGAAGAGAAATGGGTGGCGGTGGGGGTGGCTGTAGAGATGGCTCTGGATTAAGGGTACTTACTACTTTTGCAGAGGCCCTGAATTTGGTTTCCAGAACCTGCTTGGTGGCTCACAACCACTTGTAACCCCAGTCCAAGGGATCTGATGTCCTCTTATAGCCCCTACAGGTACTAAGCCTGTATGTAATATACATACATACATACATACATACATACATACATACAATACACTTATATACATAAGACATAAAAACAAACACATCCTTTAAAAGGGAGAAAAGGTTTAAATGTGCCATTGTGGTGAGGGTGAGGGTAAGGAGGCTGTCCCTCTCTGAGCTCTGGGGTTCATGGGATGGGTGGGGAAGGAATACAGCTTCATGTTGACTCAGGGGCCAACCATGCTTCAGTCAGAATTTAGCAGAGATAACCCTGGGAACCTTGGGCAGGGTGGAAGGATACTACTTAACCAAGAGTGTTAAGTAGCACAAAGACTGGACAATAAAAGGGTTACACTGTGTGAGTGTAAGTTATCTGGGTGTGCAGGTGACTATTGCAGTGACTCACTAGGTATTACAAGCATGCATAGTAATATTTAAGTTTGGAAATACACATGTGCTTGGAAGTACATGAGTGTGTATGTGTGTGTGTGTGTGTGTGTGTGTGTGTGCACGCACATGCACGTGTGCGAAGGTAGGGGTCCTGGTGCCTCTTTTATGATCTCAAATCTCTTGGTGTTGCTGTGATTATGGAAAGGTATGGTAAATGTGAATGTAGAAATAAATCCAATTCTGCGAAAGCTGAGCTTTTGGCCCTCACTGAGGGATAACAGGGGATGACTTCTGGCTTAATGGAATTAAGTTGAGTTGGGGAATCTGGTCAAAATACACTGCAAAAACTTCTCAAAGAACTAATTTAAAAACTCTGGGAACAAAAGAATGAGACCCCTGGCCCTGGGAAGGAGAAGCCACCCAGGAAGAGATGCTCACTCACATGTGGCACATGGCGTCCTCAAAGAGAACCAGGTCCATCACAGCATTCACATCATTGTGGCTCTCCAGAGCTTCCACCAGAGTCTGGCTCAGAAGTTCCCATGATTGCACGGGCATGTATTTGGGCTCACCAATGCCATTTGCAAAGTGACAATACATGTTCAGGCTTTGGGTCTGCCGCAGCATCTCTTCAGTATCCTGGTGAGAAGACACAGGGGTGAGACTTTTGTAGATTCTTGTCTGGTACCACATATGGTGGAGACACCAGCCTGACTGCTCTTTCTACATGCTACATGAAAAGCGAGCCCCAGAACCACTTCTAACACTTACTTTTTGGCACTTCCTTAGGAGGTTGACTTTTACTCCGGATTTACTAAATCCAGGAACTCATAAACTTTGCTTGTTAATCCTTACAGAATAAGGGTAGGAAGTGGAAAATGGGAAGAATCTATCTTTAAAGCACTGTAAGAATATTTTTGTTTTCAAAAGAGTGGATGAGGACATGGGTGGATTTCTCTAGACAGGACTTCCTTTGGCAACCTTGGATACTTGCCTGGTGGCATCACTTACTCTACATTCATTTCAATGGTTCTTATTCCCTAGCCTATTGCATGGTCATAAAGCACGTTTCCTGTCTCCTGTGAGGTGGGCTCCACTCCTAGAGAGGACTTGGTTTCCGAAGAATATTCTAGTAGCTCCCATCCTTAGTTTGCTGGTTTATATAGAAGGTTGTTCATAATATTAAAACATTTAGAGTGTAATGCACTGTTTACAAAACTGTCATAGGGATTCTGTCTTACCATTTGTCAGATCTTGCCACAGGACAAACATTACCATGTCGCGTAATGACTAGTACAATTTGATTAAGCAGATACAACTCTTCATTTCTTCACTATAAACATATTCTCTAAGCATTCTGGAGGCTGCTATTGTTAGTTTACATTAGGGGACACAATAGCATTTTATTTGCTTTTCAAAATCTAGATACCTAAGACTTCCTGTGTGAAGAAATGTTATAGAAGTGATGTGCCCCAGGAAGGCTTTCTAAAATTCAGACAAGGAAATCCTTGTGGGAAACAGATAACCAATAGGGGCCACTCCCAGGAGAGCTAAGTCACAGCAGTGTTAGCCTTATAAACTCCCTGGGCAAGATCCATCAAACCCAATGGAGGGAAAAGTGAGCAGGCAAACCACAGGCCTGCTGTCGGAGCATAAGAGAAAGGGCTAGAAGATTGACTATCAGATTCATCCTGACTTTTGAGGGTCTTTTCAGGGCCATAAAACCCTAACCGATTCTAGCCTTGTTGATTATAACAATTGCTTAGACATCTGGATAGGTTGAATGAAATGCAAAAGAATTACTTTTTCTAGTTTAAGAAGACACAATAGGAGACTGTCCTGGCTAGTTTTGTTCTTTTAAAGATTTATTTATTTTTCATGTGTAGTGTTCTGTTGGTATGTCTGCCTATTAAGCAGAAGAGAGCACTAGATCTCATTATAGATGGTTGTGAGCCACCATGTGGTTGCTGGGAACTGAATTCAGGACCTCTGCAAGAATAGTCAGTGCTCTTAACCTCTGAGCCATCTCTCTAGACCATGTGCTGGCTAGTATTATGTCACCTTGACACAAGCTAGAGTCATCAGAGAGAAGGGAGCCTTAGTTGAGAAAATGCCTTCATAAAAGCAGATTATAGGCAAGCCAGTAGGGGATTTTCTTAATTAGTGATTGATGTGGGAGGCCCAGGCCATTGTGGGTGGGGCCACTCCTGGACTGGTGGTCCTGGGTTCTTTAATAAAGCAGACTGAGCAAACTATGGGGAGCAAGTCAGTAAGAAACACCCCTCCATGGCCTTTGCATCAGCTCCTGCCTCCAAGTTCTTGCCCTGCTTGAGTTCCTGCCCTCACTGCTTTTGATGACTAATTATTATATGAAACTGTGAACCAAATAAACCCTTTCTTTCCCAAGTTGCTTTTGGTCATGGTGTTTCATCACAGTAGTGGTTTCCCTAACAAAGACAGCTCTGGAGAAATGGCTCAGTGATTAAGAACACTGGATGCCCTTCAAGAGGATTCAGGTTTGATTCTAAGCACCCACATGGAGGCTCACAACCATCTGTAACTCCAGTTCCAGCAGATCCAATGCCCTCTTTCAGTCTCCAAAGGGCACCGAGCATGTACATGGTACACAGACATAGGTGCAGGCAGAACACCCATACACATAAAATAAAAATAAATAAGAAAGCAGAGGAAAGGCATACTGCAACATCTTGGTCCATCATGAGAACAAGCTAACATTCCTGGTTGATTCTGATGGGTACCGATTTACACTAATGATCTATCATGAGACAAAGGAAGGTGCAGTTTTGAAAAGCCTCATCTACAAAGATCCTTTGATGAACAGAACAAGTCTCCAGTTTAATGATCAGAGCTGTCCTGTGTAGAAGGGAGAGCGGATGCCCTTCCCCCAATATGGCAAACCTAAGCATATTTAATAGTGACACTATGTCAGCCTGAGCTACAAGACAGGTTTTAACAAAAGGGCTGAATTACTTTGTGATGAATTGGTAACTTTGTTACTGATCCCAGGGCTCGGATACTGACAGACAAGGGGCTTCAGCTGCCTTCACAGGCGTTGTTGGAATAATGATTGTGTGAACTATAGTTTGGTCTCCGATCAAATGATGTGCGCTTCTCATTCAAACGCACATAAGGAGCTGTACTTCAAGCACTGAGTCTTATGACTTTAAAGTTCTGGCTCAGACCAGCTCATGAAAACAAGGCTTGCTTGCAAATTTAACTATAAGTACACAAACTGGCTAACTCTGCAGTGCTCACAGGGGGGGCATCTAAGTTGTGAGAGATCTGCACGGCAGGCTCTATGAAAATGATGAAGGAAGTGGAAGTGAGGGTGTTTGCCAGCTGGACAGCCGGCTGAAAATACGTTACTTAACAGTTCCTCTCAGAACCTAGAAGTTGGCCATTTGGACTGGGATGGCTTATGGCATCCTCAGAGGTCCACGCAGGGTCTTTCCAGGAGGAAATACGGAGCTGACGCAGAGTGGGTGCTGCAGTGTAGATTGGATTGCACCCCAAAGACTTACATGTTGACAGCTGGATCCCTAGTTGGCTATGTGATGCACACTGGGTTCTTTAAAAGGTGGGACCAGATGGAAGGTGATTAGGTCATTGGGACACTGCCCTCTGAAGCTAATGATTCTAATCTTGGGCAATGTGCTGTCAGTTCTTCCAAGGGTGTGTTATTATTGAAAAGTGAGCCTAATTCATTGACTCCCATCCCCTTTCAGCATGGTGTCCCTTCTACCTCTGCACCTGCTATTACCATGAGTTCCCTCACAGAGGCCGAACCATGGGGCCACCCCATCTTGGACTTTCAGCTTCTAGACCTGTGCTGCAAATACACCCAAGTCTAAATTGCCCAGCCTATGGTATTTTGTTAAATAATAATTCATTGAGTATAGAGAGAGCATAGTGCAATGCAGACGGGGTTTGGTTATTTTTAATTCAGAAGAGGACGGAAAACAGGCAGGTCTGCTTGAAAGTGCCATGTAGTTGTGGGGTCATTTCGACACTGGAATGCCAGTGACCTGGTGTCAGAACTTTCCAAGTCACATTCTATGTTCTAGTCATTTTGTGAGTTAGGAGCTCTTGATAAAGGCAAGTTAGGGTGCAACAGATTTGCAAAATGGTTTGCGAATTAGGATGATTCCAGATTTATGGGTTTAAGTGTTAAATGGACCGTTGAGATTCCAGAGAGAAAGAGAGAGAGAGACATCACATGAAGCCCTTCTCTACTCCTTCCATCAAGGCTCCTTTCCAATTGTTTAGAAGGGCACAGTTTGAGGATCATAGTCACAAAACTATGGCACAGTAGAAAAGGGGGACACGTGGTGGCACATACTTGTGATGTCACCTGTCAGGAGGTGGAGGCAGAAGAATTGAGAGTTCAAGGCTAGCCTGGGTTTCATAGTGACTTGGATACTTAGTGAATTCAAGAACCTTTCAGCTGTATAACAAACCCCTCTTTCACAGTAAAGGAAGGAGGAGGGAAGGGAGGAGAGGGAGGAGGAGGGGAGGGAGGAGAGGGAGGAGGAGGGGAGGAGGGGAGTTCGATCATCAGTCGTTCTTCTCTCTGATTTCTGAACAGGGAACCACATGAAGTCATTAATTTAGAACATTAGTGTCCAAGATCATTCTAAATGTTGTTTTAGAATTGCTCAACGTTTCTAGTTACTAACACTTTTAAAATGGCAACCATGGGAGAGATGAGAGCTCACAGTCTCAGGATGCTGAACACCATCAGAGATATGAACCTGGGGAGCAAGAAGGGGCCTCCTGCTCTCTAGGGAGCCTTTCAGTGTGAGATCTGTGGATAAACTACACCATGCCCTCCACTTTTTGACTGAGCAAAATCATGAAATTTTTTTTTTAGCCCATTCTCTGGCTTTCCTGAACTTAGTAGACTAGATTGATTTGGCTGATCATCTGCATGGCCATCATTCTATTGACTTTTAAAACCAAAAACACCACAGGCAATACTTACATCAAAATTTTTCTTGAGGAAATCTGTTTGGATTTTGTCAAAAAGTTTGAAATCCTTTTCTTCTATCATCTTATCCCGATAAACCCGATTTGATTCATGCAGATAGAGCTTTACTAGGTCCTGGGTGGACGTCACACATTCCACGGAGGAGAAGAGAATGCCCTTCCAGGAGATCAGACAACAGACAATGTGAACAACAGCAACTGACAAGAACTTTCTAGAACAGTGCTTCTCAACCTTCCTAATGCTGGGACCCTTTAGCTGACCCTGAAGCATAAAATTATTTCATTACTACTTCATAACTGTAATTTTGCTGCTGTTATGAATCATAATATAAATTGTTTTTGGACATAGAGGTTTGCCAAAGAAGTTGAGAATCACTGCTCTGGAGCATTTTGAACAACCTGGGATAGTCTCTGAGGTTATCTCTCTCAAGGGTATGTTGCAATGGAGTGGACACTCGGGATGCTCGGAAAGAGCTGGGGGGGAAAGACATGTTATATTTCAGTCCTACGCAGTTCATTTTGCAAATTGATTTTGGCAAGGATTGACTGCATACAGTCAGAATAATGACAGATGACAGGATGGGAATAGCTGGCCTTTGCAGGTCAGCAACCCATGTGTTCATCTCGACTGAGTTCCCTTCTTAGGTGTTACAGAGATGTGTTGGTTCTTCAAGCCTTTGACACCTCTCTTTGCTACTGTTAGCCAACACATGAACATCTGCTTTCAATAAAAAGAAAATGGAGGCAGAATGAACAACAGCAACAGGTATTCAATTAATTAATTAATCTCATCACCTTGTTCGCTCTTATTTGCCTTCTTGTCCTGGAGGACATGGGGCTACCTAATGGTTCCTTGTTAGTCTTATGACAATACCCAGACTCATCTACACAACACAAACACTTGGTCATAACATTGCTACAATCCACTCCTTCAGATCATCCTCATAATCACTTCCTGTGCTGTCCACTTTACACTTTTGATTTTGTTTTTCTGATCCTGCACACTTTCTGTTTATTTCCTATGCTTGTCTTTCATGATTCCATTCCTTAATGCCTTTGTTGACAACGTCTGAGGTATCCCTCTCCTGTTCAACAGCACCCTCTCTGATACACCCAACACGGTTGTTTCTGTGTAAATCTCCCTATAGAAGCATTATTTCCTCAGATTATTTCTCTCCAAGTTTGTTTATTGCAGCTCCCAACAACACTCAAAGGGAAGCAGACAGTTTTCATTGTGATTACAGTGGATTTTTGTCATTGTATCAACAGTGTCTATAATGCTGTTTACATAGATTTGCAACAGATACTACCTTTGAAAGATTTATTTTAAAATTATATGTATGTGTATCTGAGTGTGGGTATATGGACATAACTGTACTTGCCTACAGTCCAGAGACACCAGATCCCCTGAATCTGGGGTTATGGGAGGCTGTGAGCTACATGAATGGGTGCTGGGACCTGAACTCTGGAGCAATACATACTTTTAACCACTGAGGCATCTCTTTAGCCTCCTGAAGCAAATTATTATTGAAACAAGAGTGGGCTAGCACTGACTCTTCCACAAATGTGGCATAACAACAACCTTCATCAAGATTGCAGTTTTAGTAATGATTGACTGACTGGTCTTGAATCAACCCACTAAGATCAACAAGGAAAGACATATAAGTCATTTTAAAGCTCCTATTTTCAGTTATTACAGAGAGAGTGACTAAGATAGTGAAGACTGGAGGGGTCAGTTACTAGAGAGATGAGCCAAAGAACTAACATTTACTTTTCCTCTTGAGACTCTTATAAGTCACAAATGATGGATAGAAGTTAGGAAAAGAAAAAGACAGAGACAAGGGGGAGCTAAGCTGCTGCATGATCTTGTCTTGTCTCATGGAGTGGGGAGGATGAAAACTAGGTGCAAGGATTTCTAAGGAGGAGAACCATGCTTCACACTCACAGGGAGTCTCCCAGAGGGTGGTCAGGCTCACAGGGATGGAAACCCAGCAGCAGTCACCACAGGCTTCATAGCTGCTCAGACAAGCAGAAGAGTATAATCTCCAAAGGCAAACATCATTGTTTAATCCTCAAATTATCTGCACATGGGAAAACCAATCAGAACTGCATAACAAACCAAAACTATGGGGAACAGCAGGGCCAGATAAAACTAAGGGAACCCAGAAGAAAATAAAGAGAACCCCAATTCACAGACGGTCTAGATATTGGACTGAACAAACACAAACTTTCACAAAACTGTGACAGATAGGACATTCACTAGACGAATAATGAAAAACTGTCTATCTTGAAAGAGGGAGAAAAAAAAACAACAGAAACATACAAAAGCTCCACAGACTACAAGGAGGCAGAGAGAGGAAACACAATGGAGGATACACAAACAAGTAGTACAGGTAGACCGGATGTCAGACACATTATTAGGTCTCACAGCATGGGCAGATGAACAGCATCACAGAAAGGCAGAACTGCCAGGCTTGACTTCCAAAAGCCTTGTATCCTAGAACATAAGAATATAGAAAATCTGGGCCTAAGAAAACGTCCTTGAGAAACTAAACATCAAAGTACCAAACAATCCCATTAAAAATGGGGTACAGATCTAAGCAGAAAATTCTCAACAGAAAAATCTCAAATGCCCAAAAGACATTTAAGGAATTACTCAACATCCTTAGTCATCAGGGAAATACAAATCAAAATGACTCTGAGATACCATCTTACACCAGTCAGAATGGCTAAGATAAAAAAAAAATGATGACAGTTTATGCTGGAGAGGATGTGGAGCAAGGGGAACACTCCTCCATTGCTGGTGGGAGTGCAAACTTGTACAGTCACTTTGGGAATCAGTTTGGTGGTTTCTCAGAAAATTGGGAAATAATCTACTTCGAGACCCAGCGATACCAATCTTAGGCATATACTTAAAGGATGCTCAATCATACCACAAGGACACTTGCTCAACCATATTTATATCAGCTTATTTATAGTAACCAAGACTTGGAAACAACCTAGATGCCCCTCAACTGAATAATGGAATAGAAAATGTGGTACATTTACACAATGGAGTATTACTCAGTCGGGGGGGGGGAGAACAATGACATGAAATTTGCAAACAAATAAATGGAACTAGAAAAAAAATCATAGTGAGTGAGGTAATCCAGACTCAGAAAGACAAACATAAGTGGATATTAGATGTAAAGCAAAGGATAACCAGGCTACAATCCACAGCCTCAGAGAAGCTAGGGAACAAAGAGGACCCTAAGAGGGATATATGGACTGCCCTGGGAAGGAGGAATAGATGAAATCTCCTGGGTAAACTAGGGTCAGGGTGGGTGGGGGATGGGAAACCGATGATGGCCATGTTGGGGGAGGGATGGCGAGGGAGATCAATGAAAGAGATTATCTTGATAGAGGGGCCATTATGAAGTTAGGGAGAAACCTGGTACCAGGAAAACTCCCAGGGAATCACAAGCATGACCCCAACTAAGACTCCTAGCAATAGTGGAGAAGGTGCCTGAAGTGGCCTTATCTGGTAATCAAATTGGTGAATACCATAATAGTCACCATAAAACCTTCATTCAGTAACTGATGGAAGCAGAGATCCACAGCCAAGCACTGGGTTGAGTTCTGGGAGTCCAGTTGAACAGAGGGAGGAGGGAGTAGATGATCACGGGGAATCAAGATCATGACCGGAAACCCACAGAGACTGCTGACCCAGGCTTGTGGGAGCTCAGCCTCTAGACTGACAGCCAGGGAGCCTCATGGGACTGACCTAGGTACTCTGCATGTGGGTGACAGTTGTGTAGCTTGATCCATTTGTAGGGCTCCTAGCAGTGAGACGAGGATCTGTCCTGGCACATGAGTTGATTTTTTGGCACCTATTCCCTATGGTGGGATGCTTTGTTCAGCCTTGGTGCAGCAGGGAAGAGCTTGTCCTGCCTCAACTTAATATGTCATGCTTTGTTGACTCCCATGGGAAGCTTTATCCTTTCTGAGGAGTGGATGGGGGGAAGGAAGAAAGAAGGCGTGGAGAAGGAATGGGAGGAGGAGAGGGAGAGGAAATTATGGTTAGTATATAAAATAAATTAAAAATAATAATAATAAACCAAAAAAGAAAAAGAAAATTGGATTTAAAAAAAGAAAATGGATGTCTTTCCTAACTATGGGTTCTCCATCCATGGGTTCAGCAAACCTTGGATAACAAATATTCAGAAAAGATCATGTCTACTTGTGCTGACTGATGTATTGATAAAATTATACCCAACATCTGAGAATACATTTCTCAAAAGTGCATGTGGATTGAATTGTGGGAAACACAGCAAATTTCAATGAATTTCCAAGGAATAAAATCAACGGAATTAAGTAGTTATCATTGAAAGAAATCCAAAAAACTTCTAAATGTTTGAAGACAAACGCTGCACTGAAGATCAGAAACCTTGCAACATCGGGAAGCCTGCCTGTTGCCAACATCGTCAGTGGCAAATTTTATAAGCCTAAAGTGAACCCTACAGAAAAATCAAGAAGACAGTGACTGAGGTAAGAAGCCAGGTCAAGAAGTGAGAAGGTAAGCTAAAGAAATCCCACGTCCAAGTTAAATAGGAAGGCAACAAATAGAAGGACAAATATTAGTAAACTATTTAAAAAACAAACATCAGCACAAAACAGTCAGTAAAGTCAAATGTTGGTATTTCTTTCCATCTAGAAAGACAGACAAATGAAAAAAAAAAAAAGAACTCAAAGGACTAGCAGTTGATAACCCCTCTGCAGAAGTGACAGAAGAGAAGGAATGCCACACGTAACTGATACTCAGAGTGACAGATAGAGGACACAAGGTCAGATGCAGCTGTGTCTGTGGCCACAAAGCCTTTGGAGATGCTTCAGACGTTAAGCCTGCTGTGTAGGTGGGCCTCCAGCTGCCCGCCGAAGTCTTTGGGGGAAAAAGACAGTTTCTTGGGAGAACCAGGCTTCTGCCTGCAGAAAACCTTCAAAGATACCAGGAAATTTTTGGCCTACCAAGTTGTTATGTGATACTGTGGCAAGTATGCAATACAAAATGCAGTAGTGCTGTGCGCATCAAACATATCGAATTCATAATTTCAACCTTCTGCAAAGAAAACGCTAGGTGGCTGTCCACACGCGAGGAAAGCACAATGCAGTACTTTACAAAATCTCCCAGGAGTGGAACCAAAAGGGAAAAAAAATCCAAAGTATTTTATTTAGATTTTATAACCTGAGGTTGGCAAGAAAGGAGATTTAGTGCTGCAGAGGTAGAAATGAAGTAGGTTAGCAGAAAAACAACCAAAGGATGTAGGGAGTAACCACATTCCCAGGAATGCAAAGTTAACTTATGATCCAAAAGTAATTAATATAATTTAGCACAGTATCAGACTAGAGAAGAAAAAAGGTTTTGATTATTCGAGCAGAAAAACAGATTTGTTAAGTTTCTGTGCTCAGTTGTGAACGAAACTCTTAATAAGCCATGAAAAATCATCTTCCCACAGCAACGAGCACCCTCCGAAACCTATGGGAAACATTGTACTGGTGAGCTGTTAAACCTTTTCTCTCTGAAAAATGGTGACGGTGGAAAGAGTCTGCCCTCACACTCCTCTTCAAAACTACTGGAAGTTGGAGCCAACAAAATACCACAAGAAAAAGAAATAAAAAATTAAAGACTGGAAAGAAATAGAAACGTTACTTCTTTTGAGACAGGGTTTCGTTGTATTGTTCAACCTGATAGGTAGATCATGCTGGTCTCAGGCTCACAGCTGGCCTGGTCCTCTATGTCTATAAAGCTAGAATTGAAGGCCTGTGACATTGTGCCCTGCCTTAAATGTTACTTTTAGAAATCCAACAACAGGACTAAAGAAATAAACAACAAAAGAAACATTGGATGAATTAGTAATATTGACTTAAATTTTATTGTTACAAAGTTGAGATCTAGGTCCAAGCAAAGTCCGATAATTTTGAGGACTAGAAGAGAAGGAAAGATTGAAGGAAAAAGGGAGCTGTGGGGGTGCTGGAGTATTTTATTTTAGTTCTTGAGCAAGGTGTAATTTCAAGTGTGGTCACTTGTGATAATTAACTAAGCCATTTACTTGGGTCCTGTGTGCTTTCTGTCTGTGTGCTATACTTTAATAAAATTAAATTAATAGAATATAAAAAAATGTAAAAGAAAGACAATAAATGAGAGTAAGTTCTTGCGGCCCTAGCCTTGGCCTCTTTTTCCTCATTAACTCTCGTAGGCATATATTATGCATAAATACAATGTGGAGGGAGGGATAATGTGCCACCGAGGAGTCTTGCCTTCTGGGGTTTTGCACTTGACCATGGGGAGAATTATCTCTTGGCCTTTACAGTTCCTGTTACAGCCATCCATAGTTGTACTGACTAGCAATGAAGCACTCAGCGACTGTGAACATGTCTGGTGCAAACCGTGCGCTGTCTTATTTGCTCTGTGTGGCCCTGAGAGGGGAAACTCGGTTCATGATTTCTGCTACTAGGCCCCACTAAAGTCTACTGTGATTTGGAGGGAGGGAAGTCCATACAAAGCTTGAACTATTGACTGTTCAATTTGCCCTCTAATTTCTTCCATTAGGCCTTCAGATAAACTGTTGAGGAAGGAAGAAAACAGGAGGCAGAGGTCAAGTTCTGAACTTGAAGATGTCCCTTGGCGTGGTTGGTGGGGCATGGGCAGAGCTGTGTAGCTGGCGTTGAAGGGAGGCAGCATTCCATTGGGGATGTACTCTCCATTGCTATGACAACTTGCTGACAGCTGACAGGCTGCCAAGAGGCCAGGCTGAGATATAGAGCCCAAGGAGTTGCCACTCAGGTTTCTTGAGTTAGGCCGAGGCAGGCCAGGAGAAGAGACTCAGTTTCCATTCCGGCTTTCCTACCCTTTCTGGTTCTTCCTTGATACTGTATCCATTACACAGAACAAGATTGGAATAAAATACCCCCTTTCTTGAAGCCATTTTTGTGGCTCTAAATTACCTACACAGGAGGGGTGAGTATTCTAGCTGGGATTGCACATGCTACTCTTCACCAGTTCTGTGATCATGTTCAAGGAACTTCACAACTGTGTCATTTTTAAATTGAAATAGATGCATCCCTGTGGACCTGTAGGGCACTGGTTTCAGAACCTCCTTGAGCATCATAATGCACGGATATTGCTATAAAATACAATAATATAAGCATATAGCCTATGCAGATTCTTCTGTATACCTGCAATCACCTCTAAATTATGTACAATCTTTAATGAAGTTGATAAGGCAAATAGTTTATTTATTCTACTATTAGTGAAATAGTGATCAGAAAACAACAACAACAACCGGTTCTATACAGATTCAAGTCTTCAAAGTATTTCCAATCCACAGCTGGTTGAATCCAGCTCTGTGGAATGCAAGGTTAAAGAAGGCTGACTGTAGTCAGTGTTTTACTTTCTATGGCTGTTGAGAGGATTAGATGAATTAATGGGTGTAAAGGCTTAGTGCTGTGCTCAGCAAATAAAAACTAAAGCCAAACCTTCCACAAGGGCCTCTTCAGGTTCTCAAATTATCCTGTAGTCTCATCTCTTACCTCTCCACTACCTGCCACTACTGCTCCGACCCAGCTGACCTAGGCTGACACCACCTTGTGCTTTCTGACTCCCTGAGTATTTACATCTCAGAAGTTAATGCTGGCCAGTAACTTCTCCAAGTCTCTACTGAATAGAGGTGATAATGTCTGTCTTAGGGTTTTTATCATTGTGGTAAAACTCCATATTGAAAGCAACTTGGGGAGGAAAGGGTTTATCTCATTTTGTAGTTTTCCCGAGGGAGTCAGGACAGGGACTCAAGTTAGAAGCCAGGAACAAATAAGGAGGCGGTGGAGGAGCGCCACTGTTCGCTTAGTCTACTCTCTTATTCCAACCAAGGAGCATCTGACCAGGGATTGCACAGCCTGCCTTGGCCTGGGCCTCCCACATCAATTATTAATCAAGAAAATGCCTTCCAGACTTGAACGCAGGTGAATTTATGGAGGAATTTTCTCAATTAAGGTGTCCCTTTTCCCATATACATCTAGGTTTGTGTCAACTTGCTAAAAACCAACCAAAACAACATCCTTTGCAAAGTATTGAGGTGAGAAGTCAGTTTTAAGATTTCTAGATGACAAGGCAAATGTCTAGGCAGGAGCCGAAGCAAGGTTGCTTCTGGTCAGGGGTGGTTGACCAGTTCTTTGGCACTGCCACTAAAGAGCAATGTGAATTTGATTAAATATTTTTACCTCTTGCTTTTCATTTAGGAAATGCAGACAGCGATGCCCAGACTCCATCACACTTCAGTGAATTTAAACATGGGTCTATGATATGAGCAATCTCTCTCTCAAATAATGCTCAAAGCATAGAGCTAATTATGAGTTAGCACAGACTTTTCCATGCACCAGGAGCCTCGGCACCATAAGTTTTACAGGGTAGTAGGTTTTTTGTTTTTGTTATTCTTGAGATAGGATCTAACTATATATCTAGTCTGATGTCTAGCTGGCTGTGACATGAGGATCTCAAGTTGAAGACCAGACTAGACTATATATGAAACAGATTTGTTCTGGAAGTGAATCTGGACTTTGTAGGACTGAGGTGGTATCAGGAGATGGAGAATGACATTTTAGGAATGCTGTAACAGGACTTCTAACTTTAGTTTGGGAGACATTTCTTTTCAACATAAAAACAATGAGTATAAGCAATCAAGGGGTCTAAGCAATTACTCATCTTTCCCCCTGCTTCCTTTTTCCTTTTGTCTTCTTTCCCTTTTCCTCCTCTTATTGCTTCTTTTCATTCTCTCTTCTCTTTCCACTTTCTTGTCCATCTTTTCCCTTATTTTTCCCAGTACACTAGAATACTAATGTATCATTGTCTCCCTGATGCTAGCTTTGGAAGAAAAGAACCAACTTAGAAATGGGCTGTCTTTGCTGAGAAATAGTTTAGCTTTAAAATAAAACTTGGTTTTGTTGACATCTTCCTCATGGAGCCCATGCCATTCTTTACCTATTTATGATCACAACTCCATACAACTTGCATCTTTGTTGAGATGGATTTGCCATTCACCATCTATTTCATTGAGAACAGGAGCCAACGGCTCATCTTCAAGCTTTCCTGGTCTCTCACAAACTTACCTGGAAAATATTGGCAAAATCTCTGAGATTGAAGATGTAGTGGAATTTGATTGCTGTGGGCAGGAACGTGGTGGCAATTTTCTGGTGGAAGGTGACAGCTAGGTTGATCAGAGGAGGGATGGATTTCTGCAGGGTGGTGGGAAAGTTTCCAAACTTCAGGTGATGGGTCAGGATGGTGCTATAAATGGAGGAGAGGGCATCAGCCCCCGGGAAGGAGAGGACGAACACACTGAAGTGACGCTGCAGAAGGACACAAGGAACATGGGACACGCATGAGTTGGACATCATTTATCACTGCTCTGAAGATTACTGCTCTAGACTGGGGTCGGTAATCAAAGATTCTGTATCTGAACTTAGGTTGAACCCAAAGTGACTGGAAGAATAACAGCATCAAAACTTTGGCCAAAGATGCTACATGGGATAGTGGGAAAAGAATCTGAATCTAAATCTGAGTTGGAACTGTGTCTATATGCCCTTGAAAAGGTAATCCCATCTACCAGAAGTCTTATATTAAGAATGAGGGAGTTGAGCCATGTGAACTCTGGGAACTCACCTAGTTTTTGATCCCATGACACTGAGTCTAGGGGCTCTTATCCTAGAAATGCAAGTTGGTTTGCCCCTTTGGTAGGCTGGGCAGAGGAAAGGCCAGTTACCACTGATAGTCAAAGGCCATCAGCCCTGATAGATAGCATTCAGACTCAGAAGTACCACCCGTGCTTGACTTCTTTCATACCTGAAGCCTTGGGTTGATGGTAAAGCTGCCTGCAGTGGGGTTCATACAGGAGATGTACTGTACATTCATGATCTCCTTTAGGGACAGCTTGTTCCGATCATACCTGAAACAGATGCCTCCCGTGAGCCACCTTTGGTGGTATATAGCTGTAACCCAGACACTCAGGAGGCAGGAAGCCATGAGTATGAGGCCAGGCTGGGTCACGTAGTGGGATTCTCTCTCTCTAAACAAAACAGGCAAAACCAAACTTATAGTGAGAGTTATATGTGGGGGGTGTGGCAGGAAGTACTTCCTCAAAATGAAGTAGGACAAGTTCCGTGATTCATATGCTTGGGTTGTGTCTTACTTATTTTCTCTTGCTGTGATAAGTGCCACAGTCAAGGAAACTTCTAAGAGACAGTGTTTAACTTGATGTATGGTTTCAGAGGGTGAGAGTATCATAGTGGAGAGAAGGAACAGCTGAGAGTTCACATCTTAATCCACCAGAGGCAGCAAGAGCGCATGGGGAATAGCATGTGTCTTTTGAAACTTCAATGTCTGCCCCACAAGACACCTTCTCCAACAAAGCCACACCTCCTAATCCTTCCCCTAAACAGTTCCACCAACTGGGGACCAAACATAGGAGCCTATGGGGGCCATTCTTATTCAAACCACCATAGGTGTTTAAATAAAAAAAAAAAGTAGAAGCCTAGATTTACTGAGAGACTAAGAAGAAACAATAACCCAAGACAACATTAAGAGAAATCCAATATCTGTGGAAATAGCCCAGGAGGCAAGCCCAGAAGAGGACTGAAAGGCAAGAAGAAAGTCAGGGGGATGTGGCAGCCCAGAAAGCAATGGAAGTGAGCACTCCTCCATTAGCAATGTAGAGAGAAGAAAGACCTCTCCCTGACAGGGTCCCTCCTATTCCACAGTAAAAATAGGAGGTTTTAGGAACAGTACAGAAATTGGGTGGAGGTGTGCAGAAATCAAAGACAAATGCATTCAAGAGTGAGTTGGAAGCTGAGCTGAAAGCAAGAACAAATGGGGAAATTTAGTTATGCACAGAAGAAGAGAGCATGGCCGTAGGAGAAAGTTATTTAACAAACAAAACAGAAGTTTCAATGACATAAAGGAGCCAGCAAAGAGATGGGGCCAGCTAGTGTAGACTTCAGGAGCAGAAGACGATGGAACCAATACACAGGAGATACGCTTTAGGGAAGATGTCGTGGGAGCGTGGAAGGCAGTGAGCAAGGTCTACAGAAGCAAGGATGGACGTGGCAACGGTTCCCTCAGAAAACCCAAGTCATCAGCTTTGTTACACTGGGAATCGAGGGGAGAGAAGAGGCTCTGAAACAGGTATTTCAGAGACAGTACATGCCAAGAAAGGAAGCAAGAGGGCAGAGTTTGCTTCTACTGCCCACTTAGGATGTGCGACTGTGAAGCAAAGCTAAACAGCTTAGCTTCAGTCTGTTTCTTAGAGTGCTTAGTAGTTCAAGTCCTAATGTGGGGCAGAGGGCAAGGGGCTAATGGCATTTGACAGAGATTTTAGGAAAGACTGAGAAGCGCATCATCACTGTGGTTCCTCTCTTATCCCCCCCTTTTATTTCTCTCTTGAACCCCCCCTCCATCTTTACAGAAGGAGGAAGGGAGACAGACCTGTTTCAGATCACTGACCTTTTCCTGGCCAGTGTAGACTAGCTGCCACTACAAATGAGGATGTTGTGAGAGAAACTATGAGACTCTGCATTGCTCTGAAGATGTCAAGCCCAACTAGGTCATCTGAGAGTGTGTCTGCTCCCATCAGAGCACCCCTGTGGGGACCACAGTGGAGGCAAGTGGGGAGTCCAGCTCTGTAGCTAGATGAAGTCTCAGAGAATGCAATCTGAGATAGTGTTTTCTTTTCTTTTTAAAATTGCCTATCATAGCTCTATATTTGAAAAACAGCAGTGGTGCATCTAGTGCAGTTTGGTATGTTTCCATATGCTTGTATAGCACACAGCCAATGAAATGCAAAATTCCCTTTCCATCATCTGACCGCTCTTCCAACACATCCATCCTTCCCAATCTCTGGAGGTCATGGCAATGAGTCCTGTAAAACCATAGCTTCCTTCTTGGGCAAGAGCTCAGTACTCCTTTGCCCTGAAGACTCTGCTCTGAGGGAGCATTCCAAGAACCATAGAAACCCCAAGGAATGGAGTTTACCCTGGGCTCCTCCTCTTGTGGCACTGGAGTTGAATGAAGTTTGTCACTGTGACCGCTAGTGAGCTGAGCAACCTGAAACCCTTCTGCGGGGACACTTACCAGTGGCCATAGTCTAGGTGCTGCCTGATGACAGTGTGGGGCTGTACTGTCCCATAGGCATCCACCTCAGGCATGTTCATATCGTCGATGAAATAGATGAGCTTCCTGTTGCCTGGAGGGCCGTAATTCCTGCCAGCTTTCTTTTCTAGAGGTTTCTCCAGGACGGCTGAGGAGAGATCCAGTCAGTTAGGGAAGAAAGTTTGAACCTTAGAAGTGAACACTGAGGCAGTACATGCCCAGGACAAGCTGAGGGGTGCTCTCATGAATGCACAAAGAGCAACTATCATACTGTTAGATTAGTCATTCTACAGGACCAGAAGAGGAACCTGGAGTGACCAGTCAGCAATTGTGGCACTACCCACCAGGCACTGAGCATCTTAATTTATGTTTTGTTAGTTTGTGTTTACTACCTAATCTAATTCTTACAACACAGGGTGATAAAACGCATCATCTTCCATTCCAGAGGTAAGGGTGCCAGGGCACAGACAGAAGCACTCAGCTGCATTGCTAAGGGAGAGCCAGTATGCAAGACAGAACAGTTAAGCCCCAAAGCCCATGCACTTGCCATTCTTGGGGTTCCTACTTTTTGTTGTGTAACAGGTTCGAAACTGAAGCTGCATCCAGACAGTCAGAGATAAACTTTCTTTATCCCTAAGAAACTTCACATAGAACTGGACCCTGGTAGACCTCGCCACTGTGCCCAAGACACATAGGAGACTAATAGTTGTGGCTCCAGGACTCAGCTAGAGGCCCCTCCGACCCGAGAGCTGTGGGATGAATCACTGGATATTTTGGCAACAATCTTGTCAGGATCTCCACCTCCTGGGGTTCTCCATGAGTCGGGGTGGATAAACAGACTCAGAGGATGTCTGAGAGGCATCCATCGCGCCCTTGCCAGCCTTCAGTCTTATGGCTCCATATCAATGAAGAACAGTGACCTTCTGAGAACTAAGAACAGACACACTCTCCTAGATTTGTCTTTTCCATTATCAAGCCAGGGGGAAGGATGTAGACACACCGTTTCCAGCCTGATGGGGCTTGTTCAGAGAAAACTTAAGTAATAGGGTGGAGAGTTAGGTTTCACTTTTTTTTTTTTTTAGTAAAGCAATTAAATATTTATGGATTGCAAGAACCAACACTTTCGTATTACAGCTGGGAGCCCTAAGAACCATCTGATTTCTTCTCCTGAAAAACAAGTTTGTAAACAAGGAGAAAGTGTCAACAGACAAGGAAGGTGACAGATAGAAAGACAAGTTCCTTCAAGACGCTTGAATATTCTAATTTCCTGGGCCCAAATTAAATTAAGTGTTTCAAATATGAATTAAATTTAAATTTAATTAGCATGCAATTAACATACACTATCAACCAATTAATCACCCAACACCTTCTCTCCCCCCCAAAGATATAACAACTATATACAAGATCTGTCAAAATGAAATATAATTAATGGGCTTCCAAGGACACCCTTTGAGAACAGTCCTGCTAATAGGAAACTTCTTCTGAGGAATACTTGTTTCTCCACTTCCCAAGGGCAATGGTATTCAAATCAAACCCTTGAATTAAGCAGACCCTGTAATTTGGGTTGATTAAGCTCTTTAGACATCTACAGGATGGTGGAAAAGAAAAACAACCTGGTTAGCAAGAAGTGGTCTTGGAGAGCACTGGATTGTCTCCAATGGAATATGCTAAGTTCTCCCAAGAAAGGAAGAGAGAGAGGCAGGGTCTTCAGCCTTGTGGACCTCTCTCTGCTTCCGCTCACATCTAAGTGGGAATGATACTGAAGGGGCAGTTCCGCTTCTTGGTGGGGTTGGAGGGATGTGGCTTAAGTTTGCAGCACTGTGTTGATATTGATATTGCAAGACGAACAGGACTGGTGAGGAGAGCAGCCCTCGCTGAGCAGTTCCGGCTATGTTCTGACCTGCCACGCACAGGTCTGAGTCGAGCCAACCCCGTTTGTGTATATTTTTTTACTGAACTTCTTGAGACCGGTGTGGAATGGCACAGTTCAATCTGTGGCTTCAGGGAGCAATGCCATCTGTTTTTGTTTTTTGCTTTATTTTTATGTTTGAGAGCTGTGTTTTTATTAATGCCGATCGCCCTCTCTTGCGACCGCCATCTTCCATGTGAAGACTGGTTTAGTTTTGCCGTGGCTGCCGTCTTGTGCTCTGGCTCCCCTGTGGCAGTTGTAGCGCTACCCCAGTCGATCACCTTGACTTCCTGCTCCACTCCTTTTCATTATGCACTCAAAACCGCAGAAAGCGGAAGCCCTTGCGAAGAGTGAGCCAGATCATGCCAGCGCCCTGCTTGAGCTCTCCATGCCAACTTATTTCAGTCTAGACTACCTCTTCACGCCCTGCTCTGACCACCCGCTTCTGAGACACACCCTTCACTGCCCCAGAGAATTTGCTCTGGCTATGTCCTATGCCTGGTATCCTCTTCTTCCAAATGCCAGCATGACTTGCTTTTTGTTTTTTGTTTTTTTTTTCATTTATTTACTCAAATATGCCCACCACCCAGTCAGGTCTTCCTAGTATTCTGACTAAATTCGAGCCCCTGCCACATCTTTCCCCTACCTCTGTTTAATTTTTTTCTTTATAACACTCATTACTACTTAATGTGCTTTGATATTTATAATTTGTCTTATTTTCTCACCCACTCGTTCCATATGAGAATCCAAACTCCTGAGGACAGGGATTATTTAATTTCATTAGCGTTCTTTAGCGCACAGAAGAATGCTTGGGGATGGTTTATTCATTTGAGGGATGAATGTAAACATTATAGCAAGTCCCGAGAGTTGGCAAAAGAAAATCTTTCCTCCATACTGGAATTAAAGGTACAGGAGTTAAGCAAGGAAGGTCGAGCTCCTTGTTGAAACTGGGATCTAGATCTTACCGTGCTGATCCCAATGCTTTTTCCCTCACTGGACATGGAAGCGACTTTTCTGGTTACTATAATAAAATACCCCATGAAAGCAACTTAGGTTTGAGGGTACAGTCAATCATGGCAAACAGGCAGGAAGCAACTGGCCCATTGCATCCATCTTCAGGAAGCAGGGAGAGGTGAGTTTGCTTTATCCTGTTTATTCAGCCCAAGACCCAAGCCATTGGAATAGTGCCTTTTACGTCTAGGGTGGTTATCCCACCTCAGTTAATTCAATCTAGAAAACCCCTTACAGTAGGATTACCCTGGCGAAGACTACAGCAATAGAGGTAGGGTGCCTGAATTGGCCTTCCCCTGTCATCAGATTGGTGACTACCCCATCTTAGAGCCCTCATCAGTAACTGATGGAACCATATGGAGAGATCCACAACCAAGCACCAGGCCGAGCTCCAGGAATCCAGTTGAAGAGATAGAGGAGGGAATATATGAGCAAGGGAGGTGAAGATCATGATGGGGAAATCTACAGAGACAGCTGAACCAAGCTCATGGGAACTTATGGCTCCAGACTGACAGCTGTGGAGCCTGCATGGGACTGAACTAGGCCCTCTGCATGTGGGAAACAGTTGTATAGCTTGGTCTATCTGATGGGCCCCTGGGATTGGGACCAGGACCTATTCCTGGTGTATGAACTAGCTTGTTGGATCCATTCCCTATGGCGAGATGCGATGCTCAGCCTTAATGCAGGGGGGAGGGGATTGGTCCTACCTCAACTTAATTTGTCGGGCTTTGTTAACTCTCCATGGAGGCCTTTACCCTTTGGGGGAATGGATAGGGAGTGGGCTGGAGGGGTTAGGTGAAGGGGTGGGAGGGAGAATTGTGGTTAGAATGTAAAACGAAATTAAAAAAAGAAAACCCTCATGTGGGATGTCCTTCTGTTTATGTGTTGCTTTTATTGGTTGATGAATAAGCTGTTTTGGTCAATGGCTTAGCAGAGTAAAGATATATATATATATATATATATATATATATATATATATATATATATATATATAGATAGAGAGAGAGAGGCGGAGGCGAGGAGATACCATGTAGCCACTGAAGGAGTAACATGCTACATTGGTAAGCCATAGTCTTATGGCAATACACAGATTAATAGAAATGGGTTAACTTAGTAGTTAGAGCTAGCCAGTAAGAAGGTTAAGACATTGGACAAACAATTGTAACTGATACTAAGCCTCATCGTGGTTATTTCATAAGTGGCTGTGGAAACTAGCAAGAGGGATAGAAACTGGTCCAGTGGCTTCAGGCAAGATGGAGAAATCCTTCTGACTACAAAATCCCTTACAGATATGTCTAGAGGTTTATGTCTTTGTTGATTCTGTATCTTGTCAATTTGACAATAACCATTAACTATTACACTGGGTGAGTAATCCCTTGTGCCTTCATCCTGAGCATCTCTAGGTTGTTCCCAACCATTCTGGTCCTCCAGTATCTAAGATTCAAGAGTAGTACATTCATGCATCCATACTGGTATGCCAGGGACTGCTGTTGCGAGCAGTTGACCTGCACTATGATACCAGCTCCCTTTAGAGCCCCTCTGATGAACTGTCTTTACCTCTCAAAAGTCTTTTAGAGAAGACTGAGCTTTAGATAAATCAAGGGGTTTTCGCCAAGATCAAATGACTACAAAGAGACAAAGCCAGGGCTTTACCCCAAGTCTGCTCAGTTGCAGACTCTGCAGACTCTCAGTGAACCATAGCTGCCAACATTGTCTGCACAGGGCCGCCAATTGCTTTCTGCCTTTAGAAACTCTCAGTTCGTTGCCTGCTCCATATTTTTTTGTAGATAGCATCAATAATTAATTAATCATGACTTCTCTTGCAACCACATGATTTGTGTACTCGTGTTTGAACTATTTTCCTTTCAGATTATTTAAGTTTTTCATATGTTAAGACTTTTCGGTTGTATCTGTAATTCCTTTTGATGTATTCTTTCAAGAAATAGCTTGCTTTGCATGACTATAAAAACCATACATATTCATTCTGGAAAGATTAGAATGCACAAAAATTTGCAGAGATGAAAGCGACAATTGGCCAGAATTCTACCACCAAGCAGTTAGCAGTTCTTTCAATATTCTTAGTCCTGTACTTTATTCAAGATACCTTTTTCTATTAGATTTTTAAAATCTCTACTAATCATAATTGTTGTGAACATATTGCTTATATATTTTAGCCTTTATTTAATATATTATATAATTATTTTCATATTTTTGGCGACACAGTCTCACTATAAAGCACAGGCTTCCCTTAAACTAATGAACCTCCTGCCTCAGCCTCTGGAGGTCTGGGATTGCAGATGTGAGCCACAATGCCTGGCTCTATTGCAAATTTCTCTATCTGATATAAAGATCCTTTTGAAACGTTGTTTTAATGGCCGTGCTATGTTTTATAATTTATGGAACAACTTCTCTATTGTCTGAAGGCAGTGCTTTCAGTATCATTTTGTTTTTGAATCACCACAATTTCAAGCAGAATTCTTGCTCACTAGATGACTTAGCATTAGTCTGTGTCATTCCCTTTTCGGAAGATGGTGAGCAAAGGGGAGCTATCTACCTATAGTCGTGCGAGCACAGCATTCCTTTGAGGTATGGATGTGAGTAAATCTTTGAAGGTACCTGGTAACCTTAAATTTTAATGAGCAGATTACAGGGACTCATCTTACACTTTCAGACATTTGAGCTCCTCTCTAATTAGTGTAATTAAGCTCTCAAGTATTTGTTGAACTAATAATTCAATCGCAGTTGGACGATGAGAGAATGCAGGATTACCGTGAGCATGACGTTCAGCCAGTTCCTCTCAGCAGAAACTCTGAGTCCATCAACCTTCAACCAAGTTCTTTTCTGTCTTGGTTGTTCTGTGGTTCTTTGTAAATTTTATTATTATTATTTTTAAAAAAGCTTATTCACATTTTCTAAAAGAATGAGAAGAGAGCAAAGATCTGGAGAGACAGAAAAAGATCTACTAAAACAAAGACCCAAAGGGACTCCAAACCAATTTGGAAAGAGAGGCAACTTAATTTGTACTAGTAATCTAAGATGACACAATTATCATACCCCATAAAAACTATCTCACATTTGCCTTTTATGAACTGCTTGTTAGAAAGCTCAGAGTTAAATCAGTATGATTTCAGTAGCCACAACATCTCAGATTAGGAGTACAATTCCACCTCTTTTAAGGAAAAGCTTGCTCCAGGTGACAGTCTGGGAGGTAGAGGTCATAGTTATTCATAAAGGAAATACCAGGATACAACAAGAAAGATATTAAAAGAAAGCTGAAGCGAGCTTTCATTCAAGCAACAGAAAGCAAAGATGAATCATTAGGTTGTTGCCTGGCCAAAGGAGGAAAGGCCATACAGTTGGGTGTGTAGCAGGGCAGACTCACTATAAAGCACAGGCTTGCCTTAAACAGAGGCCTCAGCCTCTGGAGGTCTGGGATTGCAGATGTGAGCCACAATGCCTGGCTCTATTGCAAATTTCTCTATCTATACAGTTGGGTGTGTGGAGAATCTGGTGTGATGGAGAACAGCGACTTCAACTCGAGATGAAGCACTGCCAACATGACTGTGGATGGAGCAGAGAGTAGCTTGTTAAAGCCTGAGGTTTTTCATGATGAAGGAAGGTCCTGTTATAGCCACAGTCCCAGACACAGATATGAGCACACTCCATAGGTCAGGCACATAGAGCAAAGATGGCATTCTACTGTGGAAATTAAGATGCATGCCTTACAGAGTATCAAAGTAGAAGTACCATATAGTTTGATAAAATCAGACAACTTTGCTATTAACTCATAGGGAGACTTTGAAAGAAGACACATTTAAAATAGTAAGCCTTGTGTGCTCATCTTCTGAAAAAGGAAGTCATGGTCAGACCTGTGACCATCATGGCTCCCAACTTCCTTCTCTTTTGATGCATTCCAGCTGGGGTGGCCATAACTTTGAATAGTGAGGCATAAGCACAAACTGAGGTGGTCCCTGAGTACTCCACCCATCCATTCATCCAACCATACAAGCATCCAAGCATCCACACACATCTATCCATCTATATCTGGTCTCCCCATATAGCCAAGGCTGTCTTCCAACCTTTGATTCACCTGCTGCAGTATCCCAAAGCTAGGATGACAGGTGTGTGACACCACATCCCTCCTTTCCCTATTTGGAATGAATGAAGCAGAAGGCATTCAGACATCTTGAAGGATAAATCAAGGGAATAACAAACAATTTAACACAGGTATCATTAAACAATTGATCTAGAGTTTGTAATCATTTACCTTTGGACTTCTTCGTGTGTGCATGTGCATGCGTACATACATGCATGTGTGCATATGTGTGTGCATGTACGTTTGTATATATTTGTGATTTCTCTTTCACTCTCCTTAGGTGTTCTGATACTTATAACTAAAAGCATTACCAGCGAGGTGTCATGGGGCGGCTGGGGGAGGAAATGAATTAGAGTAGGGATGGAGCGCTTAGCACGCAGCACTGGACTTGTGCTGTCAGTAGCGCTATGTGAGCTGTGGGAAGGCCTGAAGCACACGCCTCATCTGCATTTCAGTCACTCCAAAGAGGACCCAATGGAGACTCCAGACCTGGATGCCTTGAGAGAGGAGAGGGGCAGGTGCCTCCTTTACACAAGGACTTCTGGTGTGAAGAAAAAGGATCCACCGGGCTAAAACAATGTATGAGCTGTAAAATGTCCCCTAGATTCCTTGGGATTGGCCTGTGGGGGTGGGGTTATTTCTTATTTCAAAGCAATAGTATTTCTCCCAAATAATATTAGCTCTTTTTTTCTTCAGAATAATTTTTTCAGCTTCTTTGTTAAGTAAGAAAAATTTGTTTATGCTCTTTTGATTCTGGCAGCTGTGGCTTAGGAAGAAGAGTATAACATAGAGTCTCAACTTTGAGAAGCATCTTTGTTAATATTATTATAATAATAGATTTACCCTACTAAGCACTTTTGTGTTAGGAATCATCTGGAGTGTTTTACAAATTTTATCTTACTATTCAAGAATGCAAAGAAAGAACTGTTGACACTGAACAACATGGGTTAATTTAAATGCAGCTGAGTAAGGAGACAAGCAAAAAGAGCATTATGTTGTTTTAGTATACGAAGTAATAGAAGATCCAAACTCACTGGCTGTGAAGGAAGAGTGGCGGATGTCTGGCATAGGGCAGGGTGGGAGGGTGGCAGTGAGGGATTATCAAGGACATGAGGAAACCTGGAGGTGGGTGCATTCAGTATTTCAACAATGACAACAGTTTCATGGGTGTGTAAATATTTCAAAACCTACCAAAGTTTACACTTTTAATATATGTAGTTTACTATATTTGCTATAGCTCCATAAAACCTTTCATAAAATGGAGCCTTTAAAACGGGAAAAATTCTTTATTGGCTACATCTGACAGAGGGCTATTCTCTGAAGTCTACAAAAAACTCAAAAGATAAAACATCAAGAAAACAAACAACACAGTTTTTTTAAAAATGAGCATGAAACTAAACAGGTCCTCAAAAGACGAAACACAAATGGCTGAGGGGCATTTTTTAAAAAATGTTCAGCATCTTTAGCCATCAGGGAAGTGCAAATTACAACTACCTTGAAATTTCATTTTACTCCAGTCAGAATGGCTGAAATAAACACAAAAACAAAATAAAACAATTAACAAAAACAACCCACATACGATGACACATGGTGGCACAGACACTATGGAAATCAGAATGGGGTTTCTCAAAAATTAAAATCTATCTATCTGCATGATTCAGCTATACCACTCTTGGACATAACTCAAAGGGCTCTGTAGTACAACAGAGACACTTGCTCATCTGTCTTCATTGATTCTGTGTTCACAAGAGGTAGGACAAGGGAATAGCCTAGATGACCATCAGTTAATGAATGAGTAGTGAAAACACAATACATTTATACAATGGAATATTATTCAGATGTTAAGAAAAACAAAATTACGAAATTCTCAGACAAAAGGATGGAGCTAGAAATGATCATTCTTAGTGAGCTAACCCATTCCAGAAAACATAATAACTTTGAACCTTCAGATATGTGTTTTTCATTAGAAATAATTACAGATGACAGGAAATTAGTAAGAGGTGGGGGGGGTCAGTAGTATAGAGTAATAGGGCAATAATATAACAGTGAGGTTTAAACTGCGGTGGGAGATGGGTGAGCAGGGTAGGTAAAGAAATATGGGGAGTGGTAAATAACACTAAAGACCTTTGCAGAAATAATTTGGAAGCCTATTACAGTAGAAGCTTCCTAGTATATAGATATATACTTATATATAATAGATACAAAGAGTTAAAATTAGAACCGACCTTAATTGTGCCACTGTGCCCATAGTTGACACCACAGGCTAACAAACAAAATGCCCAGTGCCAAGAATGGGCTACTTCTTTTGGAGTTGTTGGCCAGTGAAGTCCACAGACCCCTCCAGACATTACAGGCTCCTGCTAATGATCTTAATTATCCTTTGAGATTTGATGGCAAGACCCTATTGCTGATAATACCATACACTTGAGTACCATATCAATCAAGTGGGTATTGATATGGAAGCTTTATCCCTACTTGTTCTAATTTGCAAAGTTCTGGAAGGTGCCATGTATACTACTGGAGAAGAAAAGAAATCACCCATCTTACCCAGCTGTGAACCCTAGGAGCTACAGTAATACTAATAGGCCTGGTAAGACATGCCCACTTTTATACTAGTGGTATGACTATCATGTAAGTAACCAATCTCTATTTGATTAGAATTAATTCTGTTCCACAAGATGAAACATATACCTGGCACCATTTTTTTTTTAGACTAAGAACGTACCACCAGATAGGCCATAGGCCCTGGGGGAGAGTTTACTACTATTATTCTTCTAAAGGGAAATAGCATTTAACTCACCGATACTGACTGACTATTATATTCACAGATTAATATATCTCTCAATCCTTATCAGAGAAGTTTGTAACTGCAATCGATAGCAATTAACACTGAGACCAACAGCTGGTCAAGGTGCACAGAGTAAGAAGAGAATGAGGAATGCTTAGCTCTAATTGGGACATCTGCATCATACCCTCTTTTCCCTAGGCTCAGGAATCATTGTGGAGAAGGGTGTGGAAACAGTATAAGAGCCCAGGCAGTGGATGATTTCAAAGATACAGTGTCTTCCAACACAGCAGAGCACATATGAATTCACGGAAGTTATGATGGCATGCACAAGTCTTGTGTGATCTCAGGCCCAACAAAATCGCAAGATGGATAAGAGGAGGTAGGCACAGAGCCCCTCTGCCCCCCCAACTAAGGAGTTATTGGCCATTGATAATTGCTGGGAGAGAAAGAATCAGTTTTCTTAAGATTGTGGTTCCTGATAAGTTGACCATGTTTCAATGGAAAGCTACACATCCAATATACGGGCAGCACAAGTCAGACACGGGTTAAAAAAAAAAAAGCCACAAAGTTGGGTAGATAGGGAAGGGGACAGATCGAGTTGGGTAGGATGTGAATATGACAAGAACACACTGTACATGATTCTCAAAGAACTAAAGCAAATTTTAAAAGGAAGTTATGCTGCTTTTCAGTAGGATGATGAATAAAAGAGCCTTGATTTATCCCCATAATAGAATTCTATGTAGGAGTGAAAATAAATGAAATAGATCTGCATGTATCAAAACACTGATAAAAAGGAAGTTGCCAGAGAGAACAGTATGATATATATTTAACATTTATAAGAGCACTGTATGTTTTATGACTACAGGTAGGTATCAAGAGTTTGTATAATGATGCATTCTGGGTTTGGTACTCACATTAATAAGGAGTGGGGAGGAGGGTGGGTGGGGCAGGTGTGCTAACATCGGTTGAATCTGGATGGTGGTACCTGGGCATCTGTTATGTCACAGTACAGACTTCTCTGCACTCTTAAAATATTTGATTTAAGAATCATTTAATTATCTACCATACTCTCAGTGTTAGTTTCTGCATGACAGGGGCCACTGCCTTTGCCAGTTTCTTATATGTCCTTCTGGAGAGAATATGTATGTGCCATGGTGTGTAACCATTGTGTAATAGGCATTTATAAATTAAAAGCATCCTGTAGTACGTTTTTCTGTTTATTTTTAAAAGATTTATTTATTTTCACCCCCTTGTCACCCCCCTCTCTCCGTGTGTGTATGTACACATCAGTGCAGGTACCTATGGCGTCTAGACAAGGGTGTTAGATCTCCTGGAGCTGGAATACATGTGGTTGTAAACCACCTAATATGGATGTTGGGGATTGAACTTGGGTCCTTGCAAGAGTAGCACAGAATCTTAACTGCTGAGCATACACACACACACACACACACACACACACACACACACACACACACACACATTCTTTTAAATCATCATGTAGAGAGTGCTACATTCACTGACTTGTATCTCTCTTTTTTGTCACTTGATAATGCTATGGAAATAATTTCAACTGCACCCTTGTGAAGCTTTTCTGTCTGTAATTCCGCAAATTATCCCACCACACTGAGTAATTAGGTTGCCTCCCATCTCTTGCCGTTGCACATCCATTGTAAACACTCATTGTTTCTGCCAGCATGCTGCCTGCCTTGCATAGCTAAGCCACATGCTTACAGTCTTCCTGATCCACAGTGCCTGACATCCCAGCGGCAGGTAAAACAGTGGGTCATCAGACTAAGGGGTTTGCACAGCAACTGTACTAGTTTAGCTCTTTGTTGAGCGAGCCCGGGGTGGATGTCTCTTGAGTTTACTGATGTCATTCAGTGCTTCACTTCCTCTTGGACACTAGGTGTCTAGCTTTCCTCCTTTCCAATTGCTGGCAGAACCCTTCCTCACAGTACTTGTCTGAGTGTTCAATGAGACATTACTTCAAAAGAATGAACTTATAAGTAATTATAGTAACAATGGGATAAAAACACAAAACTCATCCTAAGAAATTTGCTGTATTGTGCCCTTAGCTATGCCCTGGAGGTTCTTTCCTCTGTTCAGGTCTGAGGGAGTATGGGGCAGTGGGCATGGTGGGGGAATCTCGTTCTCAGTGACTTCATGCTCTCTGACATTGTATCAGTATCTTGCTGTAGGCTATGGTGGGAGTTTTCACATCACAGTCACAGGTTTATCACACACAAAAAATTAAAGCTAACAACAAGCCAAGTGATGATGACTTAGGTCAGACCATCACTCATTGCCAAATATGCAAACATCTTCTATCTAAATATCTGAACTGTAGCTTTTCCAGTGTGTATGTGTTGGTGTGCGTGTATATATGTGCATATATGCCTGTGTGAGTGTGGAGTTTCAAGTTTGTGTGCACATGTGCATGTGTGCATATTTCTCTCTCTCTCTCTCTCTCTTTCTCTCTCTCTCTCTCTCTCTCTCTCTGTGTGTGTGTGTGTGTGTGTGTAAAAGCTCTCTACAGTTTTAACAGTTACAATTGGCAGGGCAGGGATGAGGCTGCTCCCCAAACCTGCTTCTACCTTCATTTTGCTGAAGCATTGTCTTGGATAGATCTTCAAAAGAAAGCTTGTTTGTTCTGCTTTGTTTTCGGAGACAGGGACTCCCTCTGTAGCTCAGGCTACTCTGGAACTCAGTATGTAGTCCACACTGGCGATAACCTTGGGGTGCCCTCCCTATCTCTGCCTCCCGGTATGGAGATGACAAGCATGTGCTGTCATTCAAACCTTAGAAATGGTTTTCGTTAATGTGCTGACTGTTTCTTCATAGACTGAGACCCTCTTGTAAGAGAGGACCAATGAGAAGTGGGTAGCACAGGGGCAGGTCTGCCCTGCTACCTTCCCTCACGGTCGCCGAATGAACACCCACAGACAGCTCACTACTGACCCCAAGAGAATTCAGAAGACAGGATGCACCATGAGGCTTTGCTTGGGGTGACCTTAGGCAGCCATCCTCCTAACCTGAGCCTCTGACCCCACCTACTGGGTTTGAGGGATGGATGAAGTGACATCTGTAGATGCTTCCAGCACCTGTGCCTACTGAGCCCACGCAGACCTCTATGGGGTTGCTGGGCTCCAGTCTGTGAAGCTACAGCATGACTCTGATGGAATTTCATAGGCCATAGTGCACGGGAAGAAAGATGGAAGGAGGTAGGGTCACGTGCTGGGGACATGGGCAGAGGTGTGTGGGGTAAGGAAGTAGTGCTGTGGGTGACGAAGACCCAGCTAAGAAAGCACAAGTCCTGTTAGCCTTTTATCCACTCACGTCCCAGGCCCCGGGGGCTGCTTACCCTGCAGCATGGCTGATGTAGTATAGTAGTTGAAGGGCACGTTTTTCACCAGGTGCTTCTCAGGGTCGAGGCTGGCCAGTTTCGCTCCCACCAGCACGGACTTGCCTGAGCCTGCAGGGCCGACCAGCATGACAGGCCGCCGCCGCCCCATAAGCTGCTCCATAAAGTAGCACACCCGGATGGTCTCACTTGTGTGTACCAAACAAGCCTGGAACAGAATGTGAAAGGCGTCCTGTTCTGGGACATTCCAGCAGAGGAGAGACTGTCATAGGGAAGCTTGTCTGGTGAGGAGAGGTCTGAGCATCCTCCCTAACTTCTACTGTTTGTCCATCCGGTAAACTGTCACTGCACCCTGAAGTTCGGCAGAGACCCACCACTGTCACCTGTCTCCCTGAGACCCCTCCAAAGGGACTTCAGGACCTTCTGGCCTTGACACCTCCTCTCCTCTGTCCCTAAGGATGCTGACTGGGTTCTCTATTTGCTTCCTTTCCTGTAGGAGACCCTGTAGCTTAATTACATCTAGGATTTGAAAAAGAATGCATCTGAGGACCAACTGGGCTACACAAGGTCAAATACTCTATACCAATAGGGGGCGCTTCTGAGTAACCTCATGGGTACCATGCCCTTGGGTTTTCAGTCCCACTTACCTGCAAAGGCATCTCGGGGTCAAATTCAAACTGAGGTATGAGCTTGGCCCAGGGCTCAAATTTCTTGGTCTCTGGGTCTATGTAGTAGTCAAAGACAGTTCCTTGGGAAGGAAACTTGACTGTTTTGAACTCAGTCAGCCACCATTTGCTGAACTCTTCCCTGTAGTCTACAAGCTGCAAAGACAAGGCAAGTCAGGCAGGCCACAGATTATCCAGAGCCCAAGGGGCCCACACAGGAGACCCTGGCATTGACAGAGGTTCGGGTAGGGGCAAAAGGAGCTCACCTATATATCTCTAGGATGGAGCAGCTCCCAGGAATGACAGAGCTCCTGAAGCATTGGGCCCATCAAGGACCAGAACGTAGGGGATGCCCTGGGACAGAGGACAGATGTTGCCCTCTGGTACTTCCTAGGATTTAAGTGTGTCCTAGCATTAATGCATGAGTGCTCTATCTTCACGTATGCCTTTATGCCAAAAGAGGGCATCAGATCTTACTAGAGATGATTGTGAACCACCACGTGGTTGCTGGGAATTGGAACTCTGGAGGTCTTGAAGAGCTACCAGTACTCTTAACCTCTGAGCCACCGCTCCAGCCCCACATCCTAACATTCATATGCTGGAATGTTAATGTCCAAAGTCATATTAAAGGTACCTGCAGGTGGGGCCTTCATGGAAAGGAGACTTAGGATGAGACGAGGTCACACGGCAGGGCCTCCATGATGGATTTCAGAGAAGAGAGATGGAAGCTTGCACATTTTCTCTATCACCCACAGAATGCCCCCTTACACCGGGAAAGCAGGTACCGAGCCAGACTCCCAGACATCTAGCCTCTAGAGCCAAGAGCTAAACAAATTCCTATTCTTTATAAGTGTCCTAGCATGTGGCAAAGAGTACGATAACTACATAGAGCATCCTGGCTTGACAATGTGACTACAGCATTGCCCCTGGGATACATCACAGTTGCCCCAAAGCAAAGAGGACCTAGGCAGGAAGGAAATGAGGACACAGAAGGGAGCAAGGTCCTTGACTGCCAGAAGAGTAAGTGTGAACCAAGACCTTCTGAAGAGAGAAAGAAACCAGCTCCCACCCTCCCAGGCATCTGAGACTGAGCAATTTCATGACATTAATGAAGGCTGGCAGCAAGGGACGCAGTGTAGATGGGCAAGAAGAGTCACAGAGGCTAGTCACATCCTCCTGGGTCTCACTTTCATCATCTAAAGATGAAGGCTCTAGAAGAGACTTCTAAGCGTCCTTTAAGACCTGGTATAACATCCTGAAACAGCAGAGGAGACAAAGCCTATAGGCCTTTCTGACAGAAATAATAGTTTGCATGTGTAATTTCTATGCCTTAATATAAAGCACAAACCCCTTAGGGGTAGAGTTGAATGCCCAATGTACTTCACTGTGTTCAAGTTGAAACATAGTAACCCTTCGGCACAGTGAAATCACCCTGCAAACACCCAGATGTAGGAAATATCATACAGAATACAGACTGGCAATTGTATGTGACATCCAGGGAGGGCGGGGCAGAGACAGCAGTCCCAGACGAGATGGCTGACAGGGCTGGTGTGGAAGAATGGATCTAGATCCTGAGGGAAATGGGACACTTCTCATTTTACTGTTTATCTAAGTAAATAGGATAAAATTCTTCTGTTTCAAAATGCTGATGGAGGTTGGCCCAGTGGCACACATCTATAATCCCAGTAATCTAGAAGCTGTGGCAGGGGGACCGAGAGTTTAGTGGAACCTGTCTCAAAACAGCAAGAACACCAACAGCAGACCAAAATAAGAGCAAAAAAAGAGAATGTAAAGAGGCCAAAAATATTGACAGGTTTATGTGTAGTTCTGATTTCAAGTCAGATTAAGGGGATGTTGTCTTTTGCTCTTTAATTTTAATTCCAGAGAAAACCCCCACTTTAACACATAGATGAGGTCCTTGGAGACCCTTTTGGTTCCCGGGGAGTCCTCAAGCTGAGGCTACTTTTAGAAAGAACGTGTCTGTCCATCTTCTCATCTCGTCTCAAGTAATCCTTGATCTACCTGGTTAGTTCATCACAGGCTGGGTCACACCAATTCGTCCCCCTGCCATCCCATAATTTGGCATTTGATCTCAGCTTCCACTCTGACTGAAGACAAGGTGACCCTTGCTGACTGAGCCTTTGGTTGGTTCCCTTTGTATTCATCTCTGTGGGGGCGTTTTTGCAGAAATGTATTTTAATGAAATCTGTCTCTCATGGCTTCACATTCTGTTATAGCCATGCCCTTTAACCTAGATGACATTAAAATGTTACTGGCATCCTATTATAGAGTTTAGGATCTGATTTCACCACATTCAATTTTCGCAGTGCTCTGAATTATCCTGACTGGTTAGAATGATCCCTATTTTGTATATGTAAGCCCCAACTCCTGTCTTGTGCTCTCTCTACCATGTTTCTGCGGGAGATCACTTTCTGTGATTGTTGAAAACTATTCACCAGAACTTATTTTTTTTAATTGGACCTTCCATACTGGCATAGGTTCCCTTTTTGTTTAGTGTGTGGCCTTATTGACAGGTTCTTAAGTGAGGCACCATTGGTGGTGCTGATGCAAATATCTGGCCAAATTCCTACTCTCTAATTTACAGCACTCCCTTTGGTGGTTGGCTTTAATGTAGGCTGTGTGGGATTCCAGGCACTCCCTGCTGCTAAAAGCTTTCTCCCGTGTTTCCCCCCTTAGCCGGCATGGCTACCCATAGTTCCCGGAGTGTAAGACACCTAGGAAAGGTGCTTTCTTCCGGGCTTTTTAGAAAGAGTGGAGTGGATTTAAATATCTCTATGCAGAATGGAAAACTGGTGGGGTGGCCTCATCCTGACACCCCAGTGCTAATGTGGGTGAGGAGCCCAGGAGTTGGTAAATGACATCTCAGCAGCTGGAATGCCAGAGCCTGCAGTGGGGGGAAGCATAAGCCTCTGCATTTGGGGATTTTTGTGCTTTCCAGCCAAGTGTTATCCGTTCTGCACACTCAGCCTCTGACGGGCACTGTGAAGCAGGGCAGAGCAGTCGAAATAGCTGCTCTAAGAACAGCTCCTGCACACTACAGAACAGGCGCAGAATGTGCGAGATGTCAAACACCCGAGCCTGCACATCTTTCCCTTCCTACCCTTGAGGTATCTACATCTGGGTTGGGATCAGGGAACGGGGAGCCTGTGAGAGCTGCTCTGTATTGTCTGAGCAACATGCAATGATGGACGGTGCTAGAACAAGGGCTGTGCCCTCTGTGAAGGAGCAAGCCTTTTCGGATTCTTCAAATATGGCCTTGTCGTGCAAGGCTGAAACTTTAGTTCTCTTGGAAGAAGAGCTTTAGGTGGCTTAGAAGATGGTTTTGTTGGTCAAGTACTTGCCACACAAGCTTGCACACCCAAGTTCAAATTCCCACACCTATGTAAAAGTTGAGGACAGCAGTACATGACTGGAATCCCAGGGTTAGGGGTCTCTAGGGAATACTGGCCAGTCAGTCCAGGCTAGTCAATAAGCCCCAGGTCACAGTAACAGACTGTCTCAAAAAAAAAACGTTGTAGAGCAATTGAAGAAGATATGCGTCACTGACTTCTGACTTCTAGAGACATATGCACACCCATGTGCATGTACACATACACACACCAAGGGAGGGGTGGAGAAAGAGAGAGATAGTCCCACAATCAACCCAGACCAGAAGGAGTAAATCATAACTCTATAGCAATCACAGTTTGGCCTCCTACTGTGAGACAGCACCAGATATTTCTGTGTAGCTGAGTGTTTGGGTTAGGAGAATATTGCTAACAGACACATGTGTATGCCAGCATTATGCTCAGTACCTTCCATGTATCCACAATGGGCGACAAGAACAATATTGTCATCCACAACCCAGGAGCTGTCAGCATCCTCTGGACACACAGGGAGAGTAAGGAAGACACAGGTTGAACTTCTCACTCACGGTCTCTCAGGTAATATTGACAGTTACAATTCAAATCCTGTCAATGTTCTCTCTTTTCCTTTCTTGTTTCCCTTCCTTTTTCTTTCTTTTCTTAGTGGTTTATTTTTGAATCTTTGTATCGATACGTAAAGCTGCATCTATCCAAGAATGCAATGCAGAGAGAGCTTGGAGCTAAGCACACACTTGTGAGGCCATCACCATAATCAAGGCATAAACCTGCCCGATGCATCCCAATTTCTTTGCACTCCTCTACTTTCTGTTATTAGTATTGTGTTTTGGGATAAGCATACCAAACATACAATCTCTTCAGGAAATCACAATGTTAGCAGGGATGTATTAAGTGAAATAAGCCAGGCATGGAGGGACTAATTATATACAATATACTAATAGTGTATATACTAATTATATACATATATAATGAATGTAAAATAGTCAAACACATAGAAGCAGAGGGTGGAATAATAATAGCCAGAGACTGTGGGGAGCAGACAGCAGTCTTAGTCAAATGTTTCATCCATACTAGGCAGATAAGTCTAACATGAACAAATCTCTACAGAATTGTGCCTATAGTTAAAAACACTTTAACATCTTAACAGACTTAAACATCTGCTTACATAGTCCACGTTCCTGACGTCTTTCTCACGTTGTATGATAGGGAGACTTGGTTACAGAGCACTAAAGTAAAGAAAGGGGCTCTGAGTATAGCAAGGGTTAGGGAATCCAGTGCCTATTCTTGAGTCAATATCTCTATGCCTAAACCGCATGAGGCTACAGGGACCAATACCTGGTCCCTGTATTTGGTTTGCCACTCACAGACAACATTTGACCTGACTTTTTCTGTGTTTCAGGGCTATGGGGACATCCTGGCGAACTCTGCCTTGCTACGGAGTACGTAGCACAGGCTTCTGAAGAGCCCTAGAAGGCTGAAAACGCTCCTCTTGCTTAGGTTTCTATAGGACAGCATCTGCCACTCTCTCCATCAAACACCAGTTACCTGGCAGAGTATCGTGTACCTACCCCAGCTGTGGTCTAAGCGCCAGCACTGCACAGCATTCTATGAGAGCAGAGATGGGCTCCCCAATGCAGAAAGCAACAGCTCCAAACACAGTGAGCCCCCTGCCAGGGGCTTGTGCCTCAAGTGGAGCAGTTTGTGGGGGAAACTATTATGATGCAATGTTTAACAGCCTGCCCTCTGAGTCTATGGGGGTGTCCGTTTTTACTGCTGTACACTTCAGCATGGTGTCGATCTCAGCATGTCACCTTACCTGATCTTGGACCATGGCACTGCCAAAAGCCCAGACGGCAGCAAACACAAAATAGAGTTCGTACATTTCCTTGGGGCAGTCTGCAGGGATGTCCTCCCTGGTCAGGAGGCACTCAAGGAGGTAACAGAGCAACTGGACCATGCTCTGCTCGGAGACTGGGATCACCTTCTTAAATCTGCAGTGAGAGAGAGAGAGAGAGAGAGAGAGAGAGAGAGAGAGAGAGAGAGAGAGATATTCTAAGATTCCATGAGTATTCCATCCTTGTGGTGCAACTGCATAGCCACGAAGCCCACTGGTTTTAGGGAACTCATGGTTTGTCGTGTTCTTTGGGAGCCCAGAGGACCATGGTGCTACGTAGGCTTTCACTATCCATAGCGACTCTTGGGTCAGTTTCCTTTAAAGAATGGGAGCACAGAGCCTTTCGAGAGAAGGTTCTTTGTCTGACCCTGTCCTCTGACAACCTTTTCCTTTCCTTTCCACTGTTTGCATTGGCATTTTCTCCACGGTATTTAGGGAATGTAGGAGGCTGACAAAATGAGCTGGTACTCGTGTTTCCACCCATCTTGCAATTTCTTCAAAGCCCAAGGAGAAGCTAAATGCTGGGGATGTGACTTAGTGGTAGAGCACTTGTGGAGTACACAAGGTCCTTGGTCCATCTCCAGTTCCACATGTGTATACACACACACACACACGCACGCACACACGCATGCGCGCGCACACACACACACACACACACACACACATGCTCATACAGTCACATGCTTCCCCATTCACACACCCACACCCACAGACTGCGCACACACACGTACACACACACACACACACACACACACACAATTTTATCCCTCTGCCTGTATGACAGGATACATCATATAACCATACTCCCAGTCCTCATCACATCCTACCAAGGGATGCTGTCTTCTGGGGCAGGCAGTGTCTCCATCATTCAGTACTATCAGATAAACAACACTATCAATGGCCACCTTAAAAGTCATTTATCTCTCTTGGGCCTATTAGTTGCCCAGTATCCACTTTTTCAGTGTTTTTTGTTTGAGCTGTCGCTAATCTGTCTGTAGTCCTTACAACAGCATGAGTGTGTGGTCTGATGGTAGACATTACTTCCATGAGTAATGCGGAAGCCACGTCCTAATGAGCCATCCATCATTTGTTCAATACCCATTGTGACAGAATGATGAAATGGAATTATCTTGGATCCATATCAGATGAGGCGCCACCATAATAAGTGATTCCAGCTGCCCTTCCACTTCAAAACGAGGGTCCAAGTAACCCAGGTGGGACCAGCTGGCAACTCTGACCTCTCAACGTCTTAATGCTACAGAGGATCAAAGAGGGCCGGCAGTGAGAAGCTTGGTGTTCGGCAAACACCCTGTCTTTCACAGGATATCTAGGATTTGTCTTGGGAAAAGGCGGGGGACTGTTTCAGTTGGATTGCTCTGAGCTGGGAAGCCTGGTGTCTGGGAAACCCCAGGGGCTTGTGGATCTGAGAGCAGTGTGTAGGGAGGTTTGTAGCTGTGGCATTCTGAGTTCTGGTTTGTCAAAGGAAGGGAGAGGAAAGGGTTTTCTGGAATCTGGCATGCATGCAGGGCTGTTTGCAGGCTATGGGTCACCTTGTAGGGTTTTGTGTGGCCAGCAGCACATCCGCGGATGAAGGCACGGGGCATGTATTTTTAAAGAAATGTAAATGGGAGATGCTAGTGATGAGGAGGGGCCACAAGGAGCTCCCATGATGTAGGAATTCCTTCTGTATTTCTGTTGCTTTCATTGGTTAAATAAAGAGACTGCCTTGGCCTTTTGATAGGGCAGCCCTTAGGTGGGTGGAGTAGACAGAACAGAATGCTGGGGAGAAAGGAAATGTGGCAGACGCCATGTTTTCTCCGGCCCAAGATGGACACTGGTTAGACTCATGCCGGTAAGTCACATCCTCGTGGTGATACACAGACTACTAGATATGGGTTAGTTTAAGATGTAAGAGTTAGCCAAGAAGAGGATAGAGCTAATGGGCCAGGTGGTCATTTAATTAATACAGTTTTCTGTGTAATTATTTCGGTGGCCGGGAGCCGGGTGGGAGGACGCAGCCCGCGCGCCTCTTGCAACACTCCCACATCTCCCAGAGGAAGGAGTTAGATTCCGAGATCTTCTGTAGTTATAGTGGCCATGGTTACACAGGTCTGGCCAAGTGACATCTTTCTCTCCCTTTCTCTTTACATTGTCTTCCTTCATCCCTGAGGGATGAGCAGAAAGCTCTGAGGATGGGAAAGAGGAGGTGAAGAGCCCTAGCCATCTTCACTGTGGGCCAGAGCTTCTGAGCCAGAATTCCCCCATAAATAAGGTTTGCTTCTACAGATTCTCAGCACACTGTGTGTCTGTGTGTGTGTGTGTGACTAAAAGTGAGGATAGAGAAACTATGCAGATATTGGCTCAGATCTTTTGTAAATGCTTGCTTGTTTGAGACGCTCATCTTGCTTTGTAACTCAGTACTGTACTCTCCCACCACATCTGCCACAGCTCCGTGATTCCACACATGTGCCACCTTGCATATCCCATACCTAGATCTAACCCAAGGGCTGGACAGCCCCCACAAAACAGTTTTGAAGGGACAACAAAGTGGGTTTATAATTGTGTTTTGTTAAATGAATGATACTAAAACCCTTAAATATGAGATCCAAGATGGCTGGCAGCTCACAGTCACATTCTACTAGAATCTTCCGGGAATAAACTGGGAGAAGTTAGTTAACAGCTCAGACACATGTGAAAAAAATGTTCATCCTCACTAGCTACCAGAGAAATACAAATCAAAACAATTCTGAGAGCCCATCTTATTCCAACCAGGATGGCAGTCACTGAGGAAACAAATAACAACTTCTGGTAAGATGTGGACAAGAGGGGAACACTTATATATACTTCTGGTAGGAATGTACACCAGTCCAGCTACTATGGAAATCAGCATGTGAGTTTCTAAAAACACTCATAGTACGCCTACCATGTAACCCAACTGTACCACTCCTGGATACTTACTGGAAGGTCTCCAAGTCAACATATCACAGAGCTAAAGCACTATTCACAATAGCTGAGTTATAGACTGAGCCTGGGTGTCTGGCAACAGAAGAATGGATGGGAAAATGTGGTATAGATACATAACAGGAATTTTCTTGTATCATAAGGAAGAATGAAGCTGTGCTTTTTGTAAAGATATCTATGCAATTACAGATGATAATATTAATCAAATTAAGCTAGTCTCAGAAAGACAACTATATTTTTTATTATTTTAAATTCTTAGAGTTTACATAAACACTTAATATTATGTATGCATTCCTGATGGGAAAGTAGAGGTGAAACTCAGCTAGGAGAGCAAAGAGGACTGATGGGCATGGGGTGAAGGGGTACGGAAGGAGATCCACTGAGGGGACAGCAGATGTAATTGCATGGCAATGCTTTTATGTGGCACAGTAGCATAGACAATGAATATATACAATAAAACAAAACAGAAAACATCTTAATATATGTTGACATCATCCAGGATCCCCGAAGAAATGAAGAGAGATCAGATGTTGTATAGCAGTTTACTTGAAGACTGAACCATTCTATCCTGTTGTGGACTAATATTTGAAGATGTGCTCTATTTGTTTATGCTTTAATGATACAAAGATGATAAGCATTCCTTTGTGTTTAACTTGTTTAGCTCTGCAGAGCTGTATTACTTTGCCTGTCTAAAATACCCGAATTGTCTAATAAAGAGCTGAGCAGCCAATAGCAAGGCAGCAGAAAGGATAAGAGGGACTGGCAGGCAGAGAGAGCAAAAAGAAGGAGAAAAGGAGGGATAGGGAGGCAAGAGAGTTCAAGGAATGAGAAGAGGTGAGGAGGACTCCAGTGACTAGTCGCCCAGCCAGACACAGAAAAAGAAGGAAGGAAAAGATCTACAGAAACAGAGAAAGGTAAAAGCCCAGAGGCAAAAGGTAGATGGGATAATTTAAAGTTAAGAAAAGCTGGCAAGAAAAAAGCCAAGTGAAGGCTGGGTGTTCCTAAGAAATAAGAAAACTCCCTGTGTTTTAATTGAGAGTTGGTTGGTGGGCCCCCAAAGAGCTAAGAGAAAAGAGAAAACAACCAACAACACTATCCTGCAGAGAAAGCTCTTTAAGACAGAAGATAAACAACTCAAAATCCCTTTAGGAAGCCCCTGAAAGTGACCAGGTTCACTTGGTCCCTCCCTTCCCTTCTCAAAGGTACTTAAACAGGGAAGCCTGTGGGGACTCTTCTTAGACAAGCCAAGTTACAAAGAAGACTCTGAGACCATCAGTTGCCTGGAAGAAGCAGAAACCATCTGTGTTGCCTGGAAGAGTTTAGATCAACTGAGTCACTTGGAAGGCACACATTTCAACCTTTTGAAATGCCTGCAGGCTGTGCAGTGTTCAAGGTTCCCAGTTTTTCTGAACTGTCACCGTGCTGGAGTGGGCTTTGGTGATAAAGCTGTCTTTGAGACATTTCTGCTCCTGTAAGAAATCCCTCACCCATTTTCCCGTAAGTAACCCCAATAAAACTCCTTGGTTCAACAGGTTGGACATTGGTGGTGTGTCATGGACTCCTTACATGGGGTTAGTAGACATATATACTGTGTCTTCCCAGGACAAGATCTGTCACAAAACACCAGCCTATCTTGCTAACACCTCACCCTTCTTTGATACTCTAGCTGCATACGGTGCTTATTTGAGGCACTGTGTTACCACTTCAAGAGTCTGCTGGCTTCCAGAAAGCCATCAGATACAAAGGACACAGGTCCCAGAGCCACCAGGCCCTGAAGGCTTTCAAAGGCTTCAGAGGTGGAAAATAATTACAAACCCTCCAAATCAAAATCAGTGTTTGATTAAATATCTAAGATATGCTACTATCTCAATGTGTAGACTCCAGCTCCGTTTCTAGATGTACAGAATATACTGTTCATGTGGGTAGACCTGTTATTTAGGGTGGGACCAGGCAGGGTACACAGAGTCAGAGTGTTTGGATCTCCTATGACTTCGTTGCATGCTGGAATTGTCCCTCCCCACTGCCTCTGTCCCTGTGAGCAACTGGAATCACAATGTGCTTGACAGGCCCACGACTAAGGAATTAGACATTGTGTGGTGGGTTTTTATCAATATCATCTCTGATGGCCATTCTTGTCCCAAATTATGGTAATGGTTCTCAAAGTCCCAGTAAATCATCAAATGGAACATAAACACATATATCAACCAACAAATTATACGACAGAGAAGGAGGTTTCGAGTCTGGGAGCCTTTTTATTTACCTATGGTCTATTCTTGCTGTAATAGCTGACCACTTAGTTCAGCATAATTAACCTTCTATTTAAGTGACAGGGGGTGCTATAGTTTGGATCTTGAGTGTCTCCTAACGCCAATGAGTTAGTGGCTTGGTCTCCATTTTAGTGCAATTGGGAGGGAACAGAATCATTCAGAGGATAGGTGCAGGGGGATATTTAGGCTACTGGGGATGTGAATTTGCAAATATATGGTGGTCTGATTTTTTTTTGTCAATTTTCTTTTGCTTTCCCCTTTGTGAGATGAGTGGTTTGTCTCTGCCACATGCCTTTCCTTTGCGTCGCTATAGACACCCTCCAAAGAGGGTCAACCGATCATGGACTAAAACTGCAGATCTAGAGTCAGGACAACTCTTTCTTCTTTAGGAATTAATTATCTAGGGCATTTCTCTTTTGCAGGGATGGAAACCTCACTAATACAGGTGGTCAAAGTAAAAATGAGCTCACTGAATCTAGCATTGGGAGGACTGGTCCCGTGACAAATTACACACAGTCAGGAACAGAAAGTGGATCTCGTGTGCTTGACAAGTGTATCCTTGACCCCCTGGACCAGTTGAAGGAACAGCTGCCTGCTCTGCAAACCTGAACTGTTGGCAGCTATCGCCTCCTGTCATACAGTTGCCTCCTTCAGACATAACCATGTGCCTCTTAGGAAAAGCACTTTAAACCTTCCTCCCATCTCCCCTCACCTCTACTCCTGTCTGGATTGACAACAAGCATCATATGCCCCTCCTAATGTGTGTTCACCTCTGCTAACTGCTGTGTCTGGAGAGCTCTTGTTTTGAGAGCAGGACAGAACATCAACAGGGTTCAGCTATGAACCAGCAGGTTCTTTACGGGTGTGTTGATGTACTTTCTTCCTGTTTCTTGGCCTACCTGGTTCTGAGGGTGTCCAAGCAGGTAGGAACGTATTTGTCAAACAAGATGGTCAGGTTGGCTCTCTCAGTCTGGACCTCCCTCTGGTCAATCCAGCTGCTCACTGGAGGGTTCCACCCTAGGTCTGCAGGGTTGATGTACAGGATCCCTAAGTGTACAGGGAATACAGTTCAATGAGTATTACATGCATGTCCATAGATTCTTCACCCCAGGAAGCCAACTTCTCAGTTTAAAAGTGCTTAGAAGATTGGACATAGAACTGGGCCCTCACCAAGGTCAGAGGGCCACATGGATTTGGTCTTGAGGGCCAGTGTCAAGTAATGGACAAAGAGAGCGTGGTGCTGGAAAGGAACCCGGGGTCAAGTCTAGACAGGAGGAGAGAAATCTGGGATTGATCAGCAATGCTTGTCAGCATGTGGAAATGTGCAGTGGGTGAAATGGAGGTCCTGTAAGGATATGTCCATGGCTTAATTGCTGGACACTCTCAATTTGCACTGTTTACCAAATGCCTTTCTGGATATAAGTGAGTTGAATATCTTGAGAGGAGATTATCATGATTATCTGGATGGGACATTTGCCAATGGCATTTATATATGTATATATGTATGTATATTTGTGTGCGTGTGTGTGTGTGTGTGTGTGTACAGAGAGAGAGATTGAGAGTTCATAAATCCACGTAAAGAAGGCAGAGACTGGAATGACAAGGTTCATAGGCTAAGGACCACCTGAGCTCCGAGATATAGGGGTAATGCTCCCAAGAGCCTTTGGAAGAAGCCCAGCTTTGCCGGCTTTACTTTTGGATGTCTGATTTCTGGAAAGACAGAAGCAGCAAAAGACAATTTTGCTGTTTCAAAAGCTACTAAGTATATGTAACCTGTCACCGCTACCCTCTCCAGCCCTGTGTTCACCAATCTCAGAATGGTCATTTAGAGAAAATCTGCCATTATGTCTGAGATCATAAAGTTTCTCTTTGTTATTTGTTTACTTTTATATTATCTGATGAAAGCTTTGAATGGTGTTAGTGAAGCATTGCCGATATATAAAGCACAGTTAATTTACACTCCTTATTTGTTTTGGCTATGTGAATCCATCTGTGAAACCATCACCATGGTGGGGGGCATCAATATGCCCATCCTATCAAAGATCTCTATGGTCCTCATGTTCTGCTATGTTTTTCAGTAAGATCCTAGCAACCATCACACCATCCTACCCTCAGTTTGATCATCTCATCAGAAAGGCTCATTTTGTTCAATAGTCTCTGCTAATTAATTGATCAGGTGGAGACAGAGGGAAATTAAGATCATATTGCCCTTTGCTACCAAGAGTTAAACTGACGTGGTGATGCTTGCTTGTGTCCACTGAGAAGGAGGTGAGTCGTGGCCCGAGTATCACCTAATTCAAGACATCCCTAGGCATTGGACACTTGTCTAGATCCAGGGCTATTTACCTTCCCACAAACACAGCATTTTGGAAGGAACAAAGTCATGTGACCTGGGCCTCCTGGTGCCTGTTTGCCCTTGGTGGCCATGCTTTAAGGGTTGAGAACTAGGTCAGAGTTTTGAAGGATCAGCTTCGTAGCTCCTGCCTGGAGCTTCCTTCAGCACTTGCCAAAGCAAATGTGATCCCATAAGCACCTGCCTCCCTTGAGTCCCTTGACTTGAGGGGTTGGTCATACCTGCTCTGGAGACGGTTGCTGGTGTGGCTGTGCGCAGGTGGCTGATCTCAAAAAGGAGACGCATGGTGGGGTTAAGGGGAATCCTCTCGTTGCTTGCTAGGGTCAGTACCTGGAAACCACAGGAGGGACAGACACGTAGGATGGAACTGTGATGCTGTCATGGTTTGATGGTTTGATGGTGAAAACCCCCCATAGGCTCATGGGAACACACTGTTCTCAGTTGGAAGTGCTGTTGGGAGGTTATGGAATCCTTGGGACTTGGGATCTGCCTGGCAGAGGTGGCTCATGGATAGCAGAGCTGTGAAGGTTACGTCAGGATGCTATTTCCAGTCCTGTGCTCTACATCTCACCAGCCGCGATGTAGAGACCAATCCCCATGTGTTTGCTCTTGGTGTTTCTTCTCACCGTGATGAAATTGATGGAAGTCAGCCCTTTCTCCCTTAAATTTCTTCTGTCAGCTGTGTAGTCCCAGTGAAAAGAGGTAGATAATGCAGATGTGTTTCTCACTACTGGAATTTGATGGGTTCTTGTCAGCTGGGGACACGGAGATGCTATACTTTGAGAATGTCCCCTAAACAGCATAAAAAGTGGACTCTTTTAGATGTCCTGAGACCCTGAGGCCTCCAGCCCCATGTATGGATTAATGCTGAGCACAAGGAGCTAGAGCCTGAGGTCTACTCTTTGTTTCCCTTCGCCCTTCTCCTGTCTACCTCGGATTACACAACTAGAACTTAGATATGGCCTCCTGATCTTGACTTTCCAGCCTCTAGAATAGTGAGTTAAATAAATGTCTTTTCCAGTCTTCAGTGTTTTAGCACAGTAGCACACAACATGGACAGGACTGTTTCCCACCACTCCTCCACACCCCTTAGAGCTTACTATGTAGCCCAGGCGAGCCACAAACTCACGATGTAGCCCAAGGTGCCCTTGAATTCAAAATTCTCCTGCTTCCCCCTCTTGAGTGCTGGGTTACAAGTGTGCGCCACCACACCCATGTGTTTTCTACAACAGCCCATTCTCTTTATTCCCTTGCATCTCTCCTACTCTTGCCCTTGCCTCTCTGCGCATCCAGAAAAAGGTTATTTAAACACTTCAAATCGATGTTGATAATTTGAATGAACCAGACCATACTGGAACAATAAAAGGAAAGGGACTTCTGGTGTTATATTTCTGCTCCTCCTTCTAAGTGGCCCCACTGGGAAACCATGCATTTATCCTAATGAGTCTGTGAATGCTGGAGCCATTTGAACATTTCCAATCTGGACATGGTTTCTTATCTAAACAAGTTTAGAAGCAGAGACCAGCGTAAGAACCATTTTGCTGAGATGTTGTTAGTTTCCACTGTAACATTTACTCTTTGGGGACAGGCATTTCTCATCCTGCAGGGTGGGTGACACACTCGGGATGTTTCTGATATTTAGTTTCATTATTAAGGGGAAATGAATTATAAAAAAGATGTGAATGGTTGACTAAGATTCTTCTCAGCTCTAAATATTAAAAGAACCCACAGATGGGAGATTCTGAAAGACGTGTCAAGAATACCAACAGTAGGGTGAACAATGGCAGGGCCTCTCAAGCAGCTCAGCGTGAGGTATTTCTAAGGTGTCTCACTGAAGCCACTAGTGATGGCTGCTTACTCTGGGCTGGCCATCCCATGGAATCAGGATTTCCAGGTGTGCTGCCTGCCACATTGGACATTTGGCTTCACAGATGAAACATTGCATGGGATCCTCCCGCAGATAAATGTGGATTGCATGCCTCCCCTCTCCCGGTCATGATACCTTGTTATCATCCATGACAGTGTTCAGAGACTCAATCCACATCGGGTCTATATCGCCATCTAGTAAGATCCACTTGGGCCCGTCATGGGAGATGTTGGCAAGCTCCCTCATGATGGAAGAGAAGAGTCCTGTAAGGAACCACAGATGGCTTCTTTTCCAGCACTGGCCCTAGTTCTCTTCACACAGCTTTCCAGCATTGGCTACAACATTCACGAGTTGCAACCAGACAGGGAAGACCCAGCTTTGTGTCTTACTCTACCTGGAACCTGACACTTGCGTCTGAGGCACATTCTTTCTGGGGACCAGACTAACAGCAGAACATCAGGAGGAAGAAAACAGTGCAGAAGTTCTTGGCAGTTCAGATTTTTAAGTGACAAGGGACCCGGACAATCATCTCAGCAAGTGACTGCATCACAAGAGAATTATCCACCAAGGTTTGCAAGGTGAAGCTTCTGCACTTTGTAATCAGAGCCTTCACAAATCTTGTTTATGAGAGACCATCCCTTTTATTCTTATTGTCATTACCTCAGAATCTGTGTATTAATTTGGGTAGGATTGATTTTTATATTAAACTCTCCTACTAAATGGCAGGGTCTATTTTTAAAATTTTTATTGTATTGTTTTATGCCAACACTAAAATTATATAGTTTTTTAAAATATATTTCATTGGCCAGAATATTCCTGAATATTTCATAGGCTTTGTTATTAATTTGAATGGAGTTTTCTCCTTTGTGTTCTCACTTTCTGCTAACTATTGCTAGTAGAGAGAAAGGTTACTAAATTATATATATTTTATGTTCAATTATCTTTAATAAATTGTCTTATTAACTCCAGTGATTTTTCAATAAAGTCTTCTATACTTTTCTTACTGTAGAGTTGCAGAATTAAGAAACTCTTTTTTTCTCTTTTTCCCCAATTTATACCATATATTCTGTTTTCCTTGCTTTACTGCATTCTCTGAGCCCACAGACCAGGCTGAACAATAATGTTGACTAGAAGCTCCCCTGGCTTGTCCCCTTCTTAACAGAGCACTCAGAGAGGTTGACTTTCCTTTGGGCTTTAGGTACAGAGTCCTCATCATATTGGAGGGTTTCCCATCTGAACCCATTTTACCTAGGACTTTCTGCTAGAGGTGGTTATTGAACTTTCAGTCTCTATTGACCAATTTATTTTCTTTTGACAATGCTTTCTGTTACTGTTTTATAAAAACAATTGACTGATTGGCCTGTATATTCCGAAGAGTACATTATACTTGGTAAAACTCAACTATTCTTTTGGGACTGTTAGATTCTATTTGCTGTTATTTGATTTAGGATTTTTGCATCTGCAGCAATAAGACAGTGATTTTCCTTTGGTTCTACATAAAAGCTGGTATCAAATTATTCTGGATCTAAAAAATGATTTCTGAGCCACCTTTTTATGGTTTGAAATGATTTGTTTTTGTCCTACAACCTTTACATTTTCATTTTCATTAGTTTACTCAGGTTCCTTACTTACTATGGAGTAAATATTTCTAATGTACATTTTGTTAAGGGTCATCAGTTTCAGATACTATGTTATCTGCCCAACTATTCTCTTTAAACATTATTTCTACTCCATTGGCATTTTCTTAAAAATTATTTGAGCATATTCATACATGTGCAGGTGTGTGTGAAGAACATAGAGTTACTTTTCTGTGAGGCCAAGTCCATCCCTGGCCTGGATCTCATTAAGTAAGCGAGGTTAGGTGACTAGCAAGGCCCAGAGACCTCTCTACCTCCTCAGCACTAGGATTACAAACATATGCCACTGCCTGTCTTTTGTATATGGGTTCTGAGGATGTATCTCAAGCTTGTGTGCACAAGCCAAACATTTTAATGACTGAGCTATTTCTCCAGGCATGTCCTTTCTCTTTGTGTAAACACACATACACACACATGCACACGCACCCAAGCACATACACACGTATGCACATGTTCACACATGAACATGGTCACGTGCACACATGCACACACATATCATATACTGTTTCCCCACCAAGAATGCTCATAATGAACTTATTGATCTTTACATAGAACCAATATTCATCTTTTCTATGTTTGTTGGTTTGTTTCCTTCTGACTAATTTCAGACTTTATTAGTTTCACTTCCCTTAGGTATATTTTAATTGCTCAATATGGATAACAACTTCCTTTATTCCCAGGTTGCTTGTTTTGATAGAGTTTAACGTCCTTCTATGCTTCAGATCTACAGATTTAGAAGATTCTAAAGACTGTGTGAAGCTTCCCATTCATTGGTTTTTCCGTGGGTTTCACTTTGATTTTCCTTCTGATTCAAGTGCAGAGAACATTTCTTGATTTTCAAGAAGGAGATTGTTTGAGGTTATTTTTTTGCTAGTTAATTCTAATTCTGCTGCCTTATCAGAGAATGGGGTCTATAAAATGAGACTTTGGATTTCAATAGACCTTTCTGTGAAGCAAACTGAATTTTAAACTTTTGAAACTATACCATGAACCAAAGAAGAAAGGGATATTTTGTATTTACAGAAGGCAAAGTTGAATAACTATGTATTATTTTTAATTCAAAGATGTATCTGAGAATTCTGTGTGTACACTTCTTTTTCTCTCTATTAGAACCATATGATTTAGAAAAAGGGTATAGAAAAATAGCCTACTACATCTTTAGTAAATTATAAAAATTTCTAAAAGGCTATATTTTATATGCTTCAAAATTATGCCATTTAGTGACTATAAATTCTTGATTACTATATTGTCTCTGCCAGTTTCCCCAAACATAACATATATATTTAATATAGATTTAAATAGAAATACAGCAGAGTTTAAGATGTTGAATTATAATATCAAGCTCAAATTTAATATGGGAAAATAAGTGCATGAGAGTACACAAGAAAATTACAGTCAGGTGGTGGTGGCGCACGCCTTTAATCCCAGCACCCAGGAGGCAGAGGCATGAGAAGCTCAGAGTTCAAGGTCAGCCTGGTCTACAGAGTGAGTTCCAGGATGGCCAGGGCTACACAGAGAAACCCTGTTTCGAAAAACAAAACAAAATTACAAAAGAATTGTGAGGGAAGATTGTAACATTTACTTCAAAACAGCTGCCACAGGCACAGAGTGAAGCTAGTTTAGGAACAGGAAAATATGAGAGGGGAGCAGCCTGGAAACTCTGGAGTCATCTCGGTGTGCATGGGTTCAATACGCGACAAACTGGTGTACAGGCTAAGATGAAAAGAATGGTCTATTTAATGAACGTTACTGGCACAACCAGTTGCCAATCTGTATGGAAATAAAGCTGATTTTCTACATTGTCTCATACTAAGCCACCAAATAAATTCCAGATGGGGTTAAAAAATTTTTTAATATAAAAGAATCCTTATTGAACAAATTCATGACACTATATCTGCAGCTGAAAATTAGGCAGAGTTATAAATGAACAGGGATCCCAGCTGCTGCAAGGGCGAGACACACATAATGGCCTTTAAAGAACGCATGGTAAGATGCAGCATGGAGTTCTGTAGACAGGTGATAGGACCCCGCATTAGCACCACAACACACGTTAGATGTCTCAAGTAGAGGTGCTGCCTTTGTGGCTTAGGCGTGTGTATATGAACTCTTACACACGGATACAAAATAACAAAGGGAAACAAACCACGAGAGCCAAAGCACTAAAAGCAATTAAAAGATGGAGGCCATCACCAGACGCAGCACAGCAACTTAACTTGTTCTTGGTCTCTGAAACTCTTTAAAGAAGATCAAGCAGTTTGGCTCTGATGAAGTCAGACACTGAACTTTTAGGAGAGTCTGACATCTCCTGACCCAGACCATAGGGTTTGTGGGCTTGTGATCCTCTGTACTGATATGGAAGGCAACGTGAGCCCAAATCCTTCTAGGGTGGAGAGGTTATCGCCTGATTCATTAGGGACCAGGCCCAGACTCCAGTCCATTGCAGGCACCTTCTCCATCACTGCTAGGTCAGTGCCTGTAGCAGGGAAGGGCCTTCTGTGAGATACTGGCAGGTGCCATTTCTTTAAGAATGAGCCATGAGCTATCTCTTGAATCCATGCAAGGCCATGCAGCCACTCTGGGCTGTGCCATACAAAATGGGGCTAGCAGAGTTCTCAGGGGAGGGACATTTGGAAAGTTAAGTTTCTCCTCTCAGTTTAAAGTGGCTTCTTCCTTTCTAATGATCCTCTAATTTGTGGTACCCTGACCCTAGCTCAGTATCCTCTGCTCTACAGCTTACCCCTTTACCTTTGAGCCTGACAGGGATCCTATGGATAGAAAAGACTTTGTCTTGGGGAATCTCATTCTTACCGTCCTTCCATTCTCGGGTGGCTGGATTAATGATGCCAAAGAGTTCATCATTTGTGACAGCTTTGGGGTTGAGGTCAGTCCACACGGGGCGACGTTTCATGACCTGATAAGTCTTGTGTAAAGACCTCAGCACCTGTGACTTGCCAGTACCGGCACCACCCACCACAAACACGGAGTGTCTCACAGCTAGCAGCTCTTCCAGCTGAACCACCTGGGAGGAGAAAGGGAGCTTCAGGGACAGGTTGTCATGCACATCCAACTGCTGCTCTGTGAGTCAGGCTGGTGTGTGAAGTCAAGGGTGGGGTGGTGTTGATCACAAACATGGTGGGGTCTAAACTGCAAGGAGCATCACGGTTCACTTATTCACATGTCCCTCATCCACCCAGGTCAGTATCACTGGCCAACTAAGTTTGAAGAAGGTACCAGATGGGGGGCATTCCAATAGGCTGCCACAGTCTAATAGGGAAGAAAGGCACGTTGAAAAACCACAGAATAACGTGAGAATGCTCCAGCACATGTATTTACCAAGTGCTGTGGGTTGGAAGATGACAAGAATAGGAAAGCTTTGCAGAGAAGGGGGCATTTGAAACAGGGGTCCACGGGTAAATAGGGGTTTGTCCAGAGAATGCACAGGAAGGATATTTTGGGGAAATGGGGGGGGGCGGAGGATGACAGTGTAAACAAAGGTTTGCAGTATGATAGAGTGTGCTGTGGCTGGCTGGCTGGTTTGAAGGAGATGGAGTCAGAAAACCTCATGGAGACGGTGGTAGCATCAAACTCCTGTGTAGCCAGTTAGACACCAAATTAAGGCCCAATGTAATATAGGAAATCAAGCTATTGCTATCCTTCTGCCCCATAAGTAGCTACAGATAGCTTCAGAGATGAAGTCCTAACTCCTTAGACAGGCTTAAAAATCCCTTTGGCCATCTGACCCAAACCAGACACCCCTTCCACCACTCATCCCCTACTATGCACATTTCCAGCAGTGAGATGTTGCTCCTCTCTGATGCTGGTTTCCATGTTTCTGCATTTTGCTTACAAGGTACTCTTTCTGTATCACAGTCCTTGGCAGTATCACAATGGCTACTTGTCTGTCTTACTATTTGATTTCTGGCTCGCTAAAGGACATCAGAGTTTTAAGGGGTGGGACCTAGGAAGTGGCTCTTAGGTTACTTGGGGACATGCTATCAGAAGTACTAGGGTTTCTTGTGAGACCCCATTGCACTCTTACGTGATGACTGTTGAAAGGAGATTCCTGCGCATGCTCACCCAGCTCTCGCTGGCTTTGTACTGAGATGTGTTTGCTTGCTTGGAGAACACACTTCTGCCGTTGCTGCCTACCATGTTGGTCCTCCTCATGGTCCTGAGACAATGCAGGTGTTATGCCCTTGAACTTTGAATTTCCTGTGTCAACTGTACTACTTCTTCTACCTGCTAGCTAGAAAAGTTATTTTCTTTGCTCCTGACCCTTGAAATCCCATCAGGATGCATCTCTGATTGACCCTGCGACATTCACCCTCCTCAGGGCTGAGTCCTTCTGGTCTGGACACATTCCTGTCTAGATAGAGGATGCTTTCCCCTGAAGAAGCTCTGTTGAAGGGTAGCCTATCCCACAATGCCTTCTACTCTGCTGGATCTGATACTTCAGCCATATTTTCAGACAACTGTTGTGATGTCTGTTCCTTAGTTTCTTTGGTTCTATGAGCTATTGTACTTGCCTCTGAGTGATTAAAATATGAATTTTAAAGGGGTCATAAGCTTCAACAAGGACTCCCTGGGACAGTTTTTGAGGAATTACTTTTTAGAAGGTGAATTGGAAAAGCAAATATAAAGTAGGTAGGGAATGCTGTCTTCTGACGGAAGGACCTTTAGCAGAGAGCCTCCATCTTATCAGTAGGAGCCATGGAAAAGGAAGGGGGGAAGAAAACAGAATGTCATTCAACTGACAAAAAGAAAGATAGGATTCTAGAAGGGAAAAAGATGGGGGAACTGACATAGGTTGGGTGCTAGATGCCCTGACAAGACCTCAAGGAGTTCGGAAAGACATGACCTGCCCTGATTTTAAGGCAACATCTTTAGTTACAAGCATTGTATGACCCTCTGTGAGTTTCACTCCTCTCTCTGAAGCGTGTGCATCCTAGGGTTAGCCACTTGAAGTGGAGCATGCTCATCCTGACATTCAGATCCCTCCTTGTCACGGCCTCTACTGTCTCTCCAGTCTTGCTGCGATCCTCTACCCTGGTTCCCATCACCTAAATACCCTGTCCTTTGGCATTACTGGGCTTCCTGTTGTTGCTTGTACAACCTCTATGTTTCCTGCACAGACCCCTTCTACCCTAAACAGAAGGCAGTCTTGCCTTCCTTTACGTCAAAAGTCAGTCTACCCATTGAACTTGGAAGGCAGGAGATGGTGAGTGGAGCTGCAATGACTTGCTGCAGAGGGGCAGGCCATGCTTTCCTTTCTTTTGTAAAATGAAATCCCAGCGATGAAAACACACACTTTATTGCGACGGAAAGGGTTTGTGCCAATTCACTCTTAAATTTGTCTTTACATAATCAGGGCTTAACCTCCACCAATGAGCATACTGTGTGTTGGAAATATCTTCTGGAAGATCTTTGCCATACATGCCTTCAGGGGGCACCCCTTTCCCCTCATCAAAGGCCTTCCTGTACTGTACTGTAGAGGTTCGTTTCCCACTGTAGTGTAGAGGCTCGTTTCATAGAGTGAATTGCCCCTGGATCATCTTCTTCAGGTTGTTGGGGGAGTCAAATGTGAGACAGATTATAAAACCCACATATGAATTCTAAGGTGATGCCCGTGTGTTTCGCAAACCTATTATCAGACAGGAAGGGTAATCTGTGTCTTTGTACTCGGAAGCCTTGGTTGTTGTTTGTGAGAACTGTCTTCTGATGCAAGCTGAACCTGTTAACATGCAGTTCTTTCTAGCATTTTCACATGCTGCATACTCTGTAACCACCACATTCTGCAAAATTGCATGTGAAAACAACAGACTCATGGAAAAGCCAGGCTTCGGGTGGGCGATAAGAGATGCAGGAAACTTCGTGCTCCAAGCTTATTAAAAGTCAGCAGTGAATCCTACCCCAACCCAGTGACAGCCCGGTTCATTCCTATGCATTGTCACCTGGCCTCATTGTCAGTCTGCCTTTGTAGGCTTCTTAAACCAGGTGCTGGGCTTCCTCATTAGAGAGGCAGGCCCTGTTCTGTTGGAGACTATTTTAATATCAATTAGAGATCAGACCCAGATGGAACCTTCCTCATTAACCCACCATTTGAATGTGAGGGGGATCGTTTCCTGGGCTTTCCAGGTGCCCTTTGCAGCTTCTGCCATGGAGCACAAGCACCCAGACTGGTTCTTAGAGACACTAGCAAGCATCTCCCCCTTAATGTCTTTAGCACTAAAGAGTTCATTTTCCATGGATACTAATGGCAGGACCTCTCTCTTTCTCTTGTCCTCCCCACAATCATTCCACATTGTGGCCTCCCAGAAAAGTGAATCGAGGTATCTCTAACTGGATATTTATCTGTACAGCTAAGATTCTATTTGAATGAAGAATGAAGTATAACTCATGGTCCAAGAAAAGAACTCAGAGACAGAAAAAGCTTATAAGGGAAAGCCTCGTGTACCTTGAGCACAAAGTTGTCCTCAGCCTGGAGTTTAAGGTCCAAGATTGCTTTCCGAACCACAGCTTCAAAGTTCAGGTCTCTCCTCCGGGGGACATCCAGAGCAGGAAAGAGGTCACCAATCAGACCCATGAACACTGGCATGTCATCTGTCACAATCTTGGGGATGTTGAAATCTCTCAAGGAGCGCATCAGGACTTGGTCCTCTGGTCGGTCAGGGTCTCCTCGTTTCAGGGACCCTGCTACCACGAGAACAGACTTGATGGCCCGCAGTCCCCAGTCATAGTGATCCTATGGGAAGACAGCAGAACTGAGGCTAGGGTTGTTTGGATGTAGAACATTGCAAATTATACCCAGAACATGCTACAGGTCACTACTGAAGCTCAGGTGGAGGGAGGGTGAATAGGTCTCTGAACGCTATGTTCCTGGTCTGCCATTGCTTGCATTTTTTCAGCTATGAATGTGAGCAGATATAGAACCGTCAATGGCATGGGCTCTGGTGGATGAACAAGAACCATCTTCATATTGATCTGGTTGTTCCTCATATATTCTGAGGGTGGGAGGACTGTCAAGGAGAGAGCACCTTAGCTGTTAGAGAAGGTGTATGCTGAACATATGAGATTTTCCTTGGATACTTCCAAACTTACTGAAAATCATTTTAAAAAAAGTATATTCCCTGAGGCTGGGAGCATAGCTTAATGGCAGAAATCATGCCTAGTACAGGCAATCTCCTAGGTTTGATTCCCAACACTACAAAAAAATTGTAAGAATTCCACAGTACCACCAGTACTGATGGTAGATGCTAGGGCAAAGGGGTCATAAAACTGTCACCGGGGCTCACAGCGTGGTGATGGGAGGTGGTAGACCAGAATACAGAGTTTGAGATGATGCAGATCCAGGTTCAAGCTCCTGCTTTACCACATGCTTTACACCAGATCACTGCATAATTAGAGCTGTGATAAATGCTACAAAGGAAAAAACTCCATGTGCAATGAAGGCAAAAGATGTACAGCAATGGCTGTACCTGGGGGCTGTGGACCAGAGACAGTCCCGAAGGAAAGGCATTAAAGAACATTGGAAGGGTTGCAAACTTGGTGGAACTCCAAAACACAGCTTGCTACAATACTGAGGGGACTAAGAGCTTGCTACAACACTGAGGGACCAAGAGCTACAATACTGAGGGGACTAAGAGCTTGCTACAATACTGAGGGGAACCAAGAGAGAGGACCAAGAGAGTGAACCAAGAGAGAAGACCAAGAGAGCAGACTTAGAGAGACCTCAGTGACTCCTTGAGACACAGATATTGACAGTACAGATCAGACCAAGAACAATTCCCAAAGACTCAGACAGCCACTACAAGGATTGGACCTAGACACAAAGACATTGCCGGCCTCTTTTGAAGGAAGAGATGTGTAGGCGCCAATGCAAGAGTTCATCCAACAACCTAAAAAGCAACATGGTAACACCAGGTTCCAGTGGGCACACAACAGTAAGACTTGATCTTCCTAACAGAAGAAGCAGAAGAAAATGACTTTAAACGTAACCTTATAAAGATGATGGAGACCTTTAAAGAGGAAATGAAAAACTCCCTTAGAGAAATGGAGAAAAAGACAAACCAAAAATTGAAAGAAATTAATAAATCCCTCAAAGAAACCTAAGAAAAAACAATCAAACAGGTGAAGCAAACAGTTCAAGCCTTGAAGACTCAAATAGAGACAATAAAGAAAATATAAACCAAGGGAATTCTGGATATGGAAAATCTGGGTAAATGAACAGGAACTACAGAGGCAAATATAACCAACAGAATATGAGAGATAGAAGAAAGAATCTCAGGTGTTGAAGATACTATAGAGGAAATAGATTCGTTGGTCAAAGAAAACATTAAATCCAACAAATTCTTAACACAAAACATCCAGGAAATCTGGGATACCATGAAAAGACCAAACTTAAGAAAAATAGGGATAGAAGAAGGAGAAGAACTCCAGCTCAAAAGCTCAGAAAATATATTCAACAAAATCATAGAAGAAAACTTTCCCAACCTAAAGAAGGATATCCCTATGAAGGTACAAGAAGCTTACAGCACACCAAATAGACTAGATCAAATAGACATCCCCTCACCATATAATAATCAAAATGCAAAACATACAGAATGAAGAAAGAACATTAAGAGCTGCAAAGGAGAAAGGTCAAGTAACATATAAAGGTAGACCTGTCAGAACTACACCTGATTTCTCAATGGAAACCTTGAAAGCCAGAAGGTCCTGGGCAGATGTGCTGCAGACACTAAGAGACCATGGACACAAGTCCAGACTACAATACCCAGCAAAGCTTTCCATCACCATTGATGGAGAAAACAGGATATTCCATGACAAACCCAGATTTAAACAAGACGTTTCTACTAACCCAACCCTACTTAAAGTACTAGAAGGAAAACCCCAACTTAAGGAAGCTAATGGCACCCACAAAAGCACAGGCAACAGATAACCTCCCACCAGCAAAATCCAAAAAAGGGAAATACACAGACACTACTACCGAAAAGTAACAGGAATTAACAACCACTGGTCATTAATATCTCTTAATATCAGTGGACTCAAGTCACCTATAAAAAGACACAAGCTAAGAGAATGGATGTGAAAACAGGATCCAGCCTTCTGCTGTTCACAAGAAACACACTTCAACTTTAAAGACAGATATTACTTCAGAGTAAAGGGTTGGGAAAAGGTTTTCCAATCAAATGGACCTACAAAACAAGTGGGTGTAGCTATCCTAATATCTAACAAAATAAATTTCAAACTAAAATCAATCAGAAGAAATGGATTAGGACACTTTATATTCATAACAGGAACAGTCCATCAAAATGAAGTCTCAATCCTGAACATCTATGCCCCAAATTCAAGAGCACCCACATATATAAAAGAAACAGTACTAAAACTTAAATTGCACATCAAACCCCATGCACTAATAGTAGGAGACTTCAACACTCCACTCTCGCCAATGGACAGGTCAACCAGACAGAAACTTAACAGAGAAATAAGAGAACTAACAGATGTGATGAATCAAATGGACTTAAGAGACATCTATAGAGCATTCCACCCAAACACAAAAGAATATACCTTCTTCTCAGCACCTCATGAAACCTTCTCTAAAACTGATCACATACTCAGTAACAAAGCAAACATCCACAGATACAAAAAATTGGAGTAACTCCTTGCGTCTTATCTGATCATCATGGTTTAAAGTTAGAATTTATCAACAACACTACTCTCATAAAGCCAACAAACTCATAGAAATTGAACAGTAAACTATTGAACCACCCCTGGGTCAAGGAAGAAATAAAGAAAGAAATTAAAGACTTCCTAGAATTCAATGAAAATGAAGGTACAACGTACCCAAACCTATGGGACACTATGAAAGCAGTGCTAAGAGGAAAGTTCATAGCACTAAGTGCCCACATAAAGAAAATGGAGAAAGCTCACATTGGTGACTTAAAAGTACACCTGAAAGCTCTAGAACAAAAAAGAAGCAGACTCACCCAGGAGGAGTAGAAGACAGGAAATAATCAAATTGAGGGCTGAAATCAACAAAATAGAAACAAAGAAAACAACACAAAGAATTAATGAAACAAAGAGCTGGTTCTTTGAAAAAATTAACAAGATAGACAAACCCTTTTCCAAACTAGTCAAAAAGCAGAGAGAGAACATACAAATTAACAAAATCAGAAATGAAAAGGGGGACATAACAACAGATACTGAGGAAATTCAGAGAATCATTAGGTCATACTACAAAAACCTGTACTCCACAAAATTGGAAAACATAAAAGAAATGGACAATTTTCTAGATAGATACCATATACCAACATTAAATCAAGACTAGGTGAACAATTTAAACAGACCTATAAACTGCAAGAAAATAGAAGCTGTCATCAAAAACCTCCCAACCAATAAAAGCCCAGGGCTAGATGGTTTTAGTGCAGAATTCTACCAGAATGGCCAAGAAGAGCTAATACTTATATTCCTCAAAGTTTTCCACATAATAGAAACAGAAGGAACAGTGCCAAACTCTTTTGAGGAGGCTACAGTTATCTTGATACCAAAACCAAGCAAAGACTCAACCAAGAAAAAGAATTACAAACCAATCTCACTCATGAACATGGATGCAAAAATATTCAATAAAATACTGGCAAACCGAATCCAAGAACACATTTTAAAAAATCATCCACCATGATCAAGTCGGCTTCATCCCAGAGATGCAGGGGTGGTTCAACATATGAAAATCTATCAATGTAATCCATCATATAAATAAACTGAAAGAAAAAAAACATATGATCATCTCATTAGATGCTGAAAAAGCATTTGACAAAATCCAATACCCTGTCATAATAAAGATCTTGGAGAGATCAGGGATACAAGGAATATATCTAAACATAATAAAAGCAATATACAGCAAACAAACAGCCAACATCAAATTAAATGGAGAGAAACTCAAAGTGATTCTACTAAAATCAGGAACAAGACAAGGCTGTCCCCTCTCTCCATATCTTTTCAGTATAGTTCTTGAAATTCTGGCTATAGCAATAAGACAACAAAAGGAGATCAAAGAGATTCAAATTGAAAAGAATCAGACTTTTGTTATTTGCAGATGATATGATAGTGTATATTTGTGACCCCCAAAATTCTACCAGGAAACTACTACAGCTGATCAGTACCTTTGGTAATGTGGCAGGATATAAGATCGACTCAAAAAAATCAGTAGCCTTCCTTTACACAAATGATAAAGAAGCTGAGACAGAAGTCAAAGAAACATCACCTTCCACAATAGCCACAAATAACATAAAATATCTTGGGGTAACACTAACCAAAGAAGCAAAAGACCTATTCAACAAGAACATTAAGTCTTTGAAGAAAGAAATTGAAGAAGATACCAGAAAATGGAAATATTTCCCATATTCCTAGATAGGTAGGATCAACATAATAAAAATGGCAATCCTATCAAAAGAAATCTATAGAGTCAATGCAATCCTCATCAAAATCCCAGTGCAGTTCTTCACAGATCTTGAAAGAATAGTTAACTTCATATGGAAACACAAAAATCCCAGGATAGCCAAAATAATCCTGTATAATAAAGAAACTTCCAGAGGCATCACCATCCCTAGCATTATTACATCTATTACAGAGCTACAGTAATATAAACAGCTTGGTACTGGAATTAAAACAGAGAGGTTGACCAATGGAATCGAACCAAAGACCCAGATATTAATCTACACACCTACGAACACTTGATTTTTTGACAAAGAAGCTAAAATTATACAATGGAAAAAGGAAAACATCTTCAACAAATTGTGCTAGCATAACTGGACATCAGAGTGGAAATAGATTCATATCTATCCCCATGCACAAAACTCAAGTACAAATAAATTAAAGGCCTCAATATAAATCTGTGCACACTGAACCTGAAAGAAGAGAAAGTGGGACTTATCCTTCAATGCATGGTCACAGGAGACCACTTCCTAAATATAACCCCATAGCACAGACACTGAGAGCATCAATAAATAAATGGAATCTCCTGTAACTGAGAAGCTTCTGTAAAGCAAAGGACACAGTCAATAAGATAAAAGGGCAACCTACTGAATTGGAAAAGATCTTCACCAACCCCACATCAGACAAAGGACTGATCTCCAAAATATATAAAGAACTCAACAAATTAGACATCAAAATTCTAAATAACCCAGTTAAAAAATGGGGTACAGAACTAAACAGAGAATTCTCAACAGAAGAATCTCAAATGATCGAAAGACATTTAAGGAAATGTTCAACATCCTTAGCCATCTAGGAAATGCAAATCAAAACAACTCTGAGATACCATCTTATACCTGTCAGAATGGCTAAGATCAAAAGAAAATGTGGAGTAAGGGGAATACTCCTCCATTGCTGGTGGGAATCCAAACTTGTACAACCACTTTGGAAATCAGTATGGCAGTTTCTCAGAAAATTGGAAATCAAGCTACCTCAGGATCCAGCAATACCACTCTTGGGCATATACCCAAAAGATGCTCAATCATACTACAAAGACATTTGTTCAACTACGTTCATAGCAGCATTATTTATAATAGCCAGAACCTGGAAACAACCTAGATGCCCCTGTCCACCGAATAATGGATTAAGAAAATGTGGCACATTTACACATTAGCGGTAAAAAACAATGACATCTTGAATTTTGCATGCAAATGGATGGAACTAAAAGAAACCAAATTGAGTGAAGTAACCCAGACCCAAAAAGATGAATATGGTATGTACTCACTCATAAATGGATACTGGCGATAAACAAAGGATATTGAGCCTATAGTTCATGATCCTAGAGAAGCTAAGTAATAAGGTGAACCCTAAGAAAAACATATATAGATCCATCTGGAAAGTCAAAATAAATAAGATTGCCTGACAAAATTGGGAGCATGGGGTAGGGGGAGAAAGGAGGGTGGAAAGGAAGAGGAGGTGATAAGGGGAGGGGCAAGGAGAACTTGAGGGAATGGGATAGGTGAGATGGAGGAAGGACAGAGATGAGAGCAAGGAAAGAGATATCTTGATTGAGGGTGCCATTATGGGGTTAGGAAGAAATCTGGCTCTAGAGAAATTCTAAGGAATCCACAAGGATGACTCTAGCTAAGACCCTAAGCAATAGAGAAGAGGGGGCCTGAATTTGCCTTGCCCTGTAGTCAGAATGATGAATATCTTAAATATCACTATAGAACATTTACCCTACAACTGATGGAAACAGAGGCAGAGACCTGCATCAGAGCACTGGAATGAGCTCCTCAAATCCAGTTAAAGAGTGGGAGGAATGAGAATATGAGCAAAGAGGTCAAGACCATGATGGGTACACCCACTGAAACAGTCTACCTGAGTTAATGGGAGCTCATCAACCCAGCTGGACTGGGAAGGAACAAGTATTGGACCAAAATAGTCCTTCTGAATGTGGTTGACAGTTGCATGGCTGGGGCAGATTGAGTGGTCACTGGCAGTGGCACCAGGATTTATCCCTGCTGCATGGACTGGCTTTTTGGGAACCTATTCTCTTTGGATGGATACCTCGCTCAGCCTAGATATAGTAGGGAGGGCCTTGGACCTTCCCCAAAGCAATGTGCCTTACCCTCTGAGGAGTGGATAGGGGTGGGGTGGGAGGGTATGTGGAATGAATGGGAGGAGGGGAAGGACTAGAAACTTGGGTTGGTATGTATAATGAAAAAAGATAGTTTTTTTTTTTTTTAAAAAAAGAAAAAATTTAAAAAAAAGAGAATTGGAAGGAATAGAAATCAGTTGGGCCCAGACAAGGGAGTACTGCTGTCAAGGTCCAAGAAACAGGTGTCCACAGGCTCAGGATGAGAGGAAAATTTATTTGAAGGAACTCAGAGAAGACTTAGGTAGGTAGAACACAGCATGAAGACCATGGGCATGAGTTGTTGAGAAAAGCAGAGCTCAGAGCTCTACAGTCTGGAGCAGAGGGATCAGAAGTTTGTCTCGAAGTTCAGAGCAGTGACAAGCATTTGAAAATAATTACTTTAGCTGGTGTCTCAAGAATGGGTTGAGGAAGCAGCAAAATTATTTCAGAGGCAGGTATAAGATTTAAACTGAGAGACATGGGTACTTGTACTAGAGCAGCACCACCGAGTACAGAAAAGCATGGGTGTTCTAGTTAGTGCTAGTTAGTGTTCTGCTGCTGTGATGAGCACCATGATCAAAAGCAACTTGGGGAGAAAAGGTTTATGTTAGCTTACAGATTACAATTCATCATTGAGAGAATCCAAGAGGGGAACTCAAGCAAAGATCTTGAAGCAGAAATCACTGAGAGCCACTTACTAGCTTGTTTCCAGGCTCATATTGTACTCTCTGCCATAGCTCGGGTCTACCTGCCTAGGGATGGTGCTGCCCACAATGATCTAGGCCCTCCTATATCAATTATCAATCAAGAAAATGCCCCACAGACATGCCCACCAGCCAGTCTGATGGAGGCAGTTCCTCAATTGAGATGGTCCCTTCTCAGGAGTGTCAAGTTGAAAATCAAGATGACAAGGAGGCTCCAGAAAGTAGAATTAACATCACTATGTTGCTGTGGAATAATCCTTTTGTTCACTGTGAAGACTTGTTGCTTTCATTGTTAACAGAAAGCTGATTGGCTAATGGCGAGGCAGGAATTTGGGGGCGGAGAGAATGCTGGGGAGAAGAGCAGAATCCGAGGAGATGTCGTGAGTTGCAGAGTGAGCAGGATGGAAAGCACACACATGAGGTAAATGAGTCACAGGCAACACATAGACGAATACAAATGGGTTAAGTTATAAGAGCTAGTTAAAAACAAGTCTAAACTACTGGTTGAGCATTTATAATTAATAATAAGTCTCCATGTGGTTATTTGGGGAGTAGCTAGCGAGACAGAAATGTCTGCTTACACTTTGTTAATGATTAGGTCCAGGAGGGAGAAAGAAGTGTCAGGGATGAATCCTGTCACCCCTGTCCCTAATAGCAGGGAGTAAATGACGGCTTCACGTCCTGTGTCAAGAAGAGCAGGGAACGAAGGTTCTGGTGAGAGTTGGCGGGGAAGAGCAGCTCAGGATGTGCTGAGTGGAGGTGCTCTTTAGATGGAGGGAGAATGGTGGGGTATGCCACTGACAATATATGTTTAGATATGAGCGAGAGATGCGGGAGGAGTTCTGAGCCGTTGGAAGCTGGTGGCAATAGAGAACTGAGAGAAGACAGCTGGAAAAGTATGGAGAGAGCAGGATTACTCTCTCTTGTAAATGTGTCACAGGCCTGATAGAGACCATGGTGGTGAAGGTGACCAAGGCAAGATGACCCCAAAGGGAGTGTGAGCCTCACTGGTAAGAGTCCTGGGAAGCTTTGCTGGTTGTCCTTGACACCAAGAAATTGTCCATACTGACTTCCTTAAGGTGCTGTTTCTTGGGTCTGCCTTCAGCAGAAGGCATTTTAAAGTCACACTACCAAGGGAAAGCATGAGGCCATTATACGAAACCACTTCCAGTACTCGGCCCATCTCATGTCCCCTCAGGAAGAGACCATTCTATCCAGGGATTGTCACTTGCCACTGCCGTGCTTCTCATGGGACAGCTGTCTGAGGAGGGTTTTTAACTACTTAAAAATAACTCGGAGCTCAAAGACCTTGAAAGAGCATTGTTGAACACTGGACACGAACTTTTACTGAAGAACTCCGAGCTTTTACAATGGCTTACCAGCCCAGACCCGGTAAGAACACTTGAGTTTGTTGGTTTAGAATTGGGCCACAGCATGGCGCTTGGCCGTCGGCCTCCACAGATATCCTACCTGTTTGGAGAGAAGTTCTTTGCACAACTGGTAAAGGGTGATGAACTTCCTGGCCAACGACCGGGCTTCAATGAATCCTTCTGCTACCAGCATAATCTCACAGATGAGCTCAAAGTCTGGAACTACCATTGCACAAGGCCTGGATGCAAGGAGACAGAGGCTGAGAAACTGAATTGAAGGGGAGATTGCAGAAGGGACACTTGCTTTGATCAGGCAAAGAGCTGTCTTCAAGGGCTAAAGCTCACAGAAGGGCCATTGCAATCATTTCATCTCACGCTTCTACATCGGGGATGGTTAACTAAGGATGAAGGGATGGATCCTCCTCCCCAAAGTGGTGGATAATACCAGCAGGAGGGGGCCGAGTTGGAGCTACAGTTCAAGTATCATATCTTGGGGTCAATGTGCTTCAGGCAAGGCAAGGATTAACACAGCAAATTGTCTAAAATAGGCTAGGAGCTAAGCTTCGAGAACAGAGTCTCTCCCTGGGCGTCTCTTGGAATCAGAGCACTCCCCTGCTCTGCTCCATCTCTGCAAGTTGTGGATGTCCTCCAGATATTCATGGCTTATTTTGCACTTATTTGTATAAAAAATTATTTGTTTGCAATGCTAAGGACCATGTAGGTACCAATTAGCACCATCTTGACACAGGAGAGCATACATGAAAACACAGAGGATCTGAGATTTTCATATCTAAATAAGAATTTGCTGTGGTTTTCCTCTCTCTCGCACCAGTCATACATACAGATATATTTAAAATCATATTTAAAGTTATATATACATATATAATTTTATATTTATATGATCTAAAATATAAATAATTTTATATTTATATAATTTAAAATGACTTGTTAAAGCTATTAATTTATTTGGTATGTTATAGGAACTTACCACTGTTTACATGCATGTGCCTGGTTATGAACATGTATGTGGAGGCCATAAGACAAGTTTGAATGTTGTTCCTCAGAAGCCACCTACCTTGTTGAGACAATGCCTCTCACTGGTTTTAGCTCAGTGATTTAGGTAGGCGGGCTGGCCAGCAAGCCCCAGAAAGATACCTGTGTCTTCCCCTACCGTGGAAGGACAGGAGCCTGACACCACACCCAGGTTTGGAAAATGAACTGAACACACATCCTTTTGTTTGTATAGCAAGCACTTCACTGGCTGAGTTATCTCCCCGGCCTTTTACTTCTCTTTAATGGCATTTTCCTTGTATTGATAATGTTTAGTTTTCAAAATAATTCAAGTACATACTGTCCTTTGAAATGTTTTATACTGCATTCAGAACCGAAGGAGCCACCAAATATTTAGATTCTCGAAATTATTTGGCAGTCTGAACATGAGGATAGCAACAGAATTTAATGCGACTCTGAAAAATTATGCTGCAGAAGGAAGATTAGTAAGTGGCATGGGAAAATATTAATTAATGAAAGCAGTATATTAAACAATATGGCCAGTTCCCAGCTTTGAAAAATAAATGCTAACACAGTATGGGAAGAAGAATGCCAAGTGGTTACGGAATTGCCTCTAGGTAACAGGACTAGACTGGGATGAGCCTAGTCTCTCGGTTCAAATCCCAGCTCTGCTGTTTATTAACCAGGGACTCCATCTGTCTTCTCAGAGTACATGGAGGAAACTAATAGTATCTATGTCATAGGGCCTTTCTTATAATTAAGTGTAAAATAGATGTTCATCTTAATGTTTTAAAAAGATCTTTCTGGGACTGGAGAGCTGGGTCTGGTGCTTAAGATCATTTGCTTTTCTGACAAAGGAACTGGGTTTGGTTCTGACCTCCCACATGGCCACTAATCAGCACTTGTAACCCTAGTCCCAGAGGATACAGTGTCCTTTTCTGGCCCCCATGAGTAGCGGACATGCATGTGAAGGCAAACTCATGTGCCTCAAATAAAAACAGAAATATCATTCTCATCCTTTCCCAACTTTCTTCTATGAATATAATCTAGATTGCCAGAGTCTGAATGCTTGTAGAACCCTAAAATTTTTATGGAAACCCCCAGTGTGATGGGATCCGGAGGTGGAGGTCATGAGAAGGAGGCCTCAGGAACAGGATGAAGTCCGAAAGTAATATGGCTGGCTCCCTGCCACAGTAGAATACTGTGGGGTAGCCATCCTTGCACCTTGGAAGTGAGTCATCCCAGACCTTGACCATCTGGCTCTCTGACCTTGGATTTGGCTTCAAGCACCCTGAGAAGTGTCTATTGTTTAAGTCAGTTAGTCTACAGCAGTTTGTAATTTCGGATGGCCTAGACTAAGATTAAATTTAGGAAGAAAACATGAGGAATATTTCCTAGATGGATGATGACCTGCCTGTATCCCTGTCTGTCATACATACCTTACCTAAGACTCTGGGTAAGCATATAGCTGAAGGTGCAGTGTTCTGCTAATGTATCAACAGTTTTGATACAAGTAGGCATTGCTTGAGTGAGGACACACCAACACCTGTGTGACACAGACAGCTGCTACAACAGGAGTGGTTTTAAAGGGAGAGGCTGGACCAGATGTGTGTGGGACAGAGCCACAGTCCCCCCACTCAAGAGACTGAGGCAAACAGGATCACATGTCCCGCCTGGGGCCAGCCTGGGCTACACAGTGGGGACCTTGCTTTAAAGCAAGGAAGCAAGCAAACAAACAAAAATTTCAAATCCAGGCTAGACCTAGATGGGCAGGAAGATGCCTGGCAGCCTGATTGGTCATCACAATGTTGACCACACCTCCCCTGGAGAGTGCACTGCACCTGGCTGCCAAATGAGACAAACAGCATTGCCAGGCTTGCCATTGTCACACTTGCCACTCTCTCTCCTAGGAAAAGGGTTAATAAGCGGAAGATCCAAAAGCAGGAGACACTTTTCAGTTTTCTCCTTGTTGGGCCAACTTCTCTTGTCTGAAAAAAAAATGCAAACTCTAGCTTTTGCTAAGAAAGACGTTTGTGATATATACATACATATATATATATATATATATACACACACACATATATATAAACATTGCCATATGCAAGGGTGACAAGGGTGAAATAAAAGAGGTGTTTCTACGTGTCTTTACCAGGATGTAATCTGACACTGAGCTTTTTAGAAAGTAATTTGGCAATGTGTATCAAAAGCCTTAAAAATGTTCCTGCTTGTTAACTCCGTAATTCCGCTCTGGGAAGCCAGCCAAACAAAATAATCATGCATACAGAAAAAAGATTTATATACAAAAAATGTACATTACAGAATTATGTTTGAATTTATTTTAAATGCTAGAAACACTCTTAATATTCAGACACGAGTGGCTAGTTAATTACACCATGGACCATGGACTTGATAGAAAAATATGTAGCCATGGAATGAGATTTATAAAAAAATCCAATAGACAAAATATTTATGATAGGCTAGGGGATTAAAAAATAAATGATGAATTTGTGCACGTCACAAATGTACATTGAAAATACACAAAATAAAATTAATGTGTCCATATATAATTGAATGAGCCACAATCAGGCAAAGATGCTTTTACTGATGCTACCATTATAGTAAAAGCAGAACTTTCAAAATCTACTATTTTATTTAAAACTTTTAATACATTTTGTGAAATCTATCATACACATATTTTGATCATGCCCCCCGCCCCCAGTACAACAGGACTGACATACATCTGAACTCATAGAGACAGTGGCACACCTGCACAGGTTCAAGCCAGACTGAGTCCTAGCATGGAGAGAGTGAAGTAGACACAGAGTCACACACAAAACCAAGAGGCTCTTTACCACTGATACCAGACGACAAAGGGAAAGACAGTTTTCTCCAATGGAGTGTCAATGGGTTAAAAAAAAAACCAATTTTTTAAATGTTGCAAATTTCCTCTCTATATAAACTACATTTTCGGAAGAAAAATATGAGAAACTCCTCTCCGTGGAGTCCGTGTGTGGAGACATACTGCCACTCACCTGAAGAGGGCCTTGAGGTTCTCTGGCAGTTCTGTGCGGCCAGCATAGCCAGGGTTCATAGTGATGAAGATGCCCACAGAAGGATCCAGGCTAATCTCCTCCCCAAGGAAGCTGAACCTCTGCTTCCTGTCTCTGATGGCATCCTGGATGCTTTTCACCTGGTGGGGGATCAGAGAAAAACCACTCCCAGCATTCCAGTGGAGGGCTGGGCAGTAGCTAAAGCTGAAAATCCAGATACAACACGGGCAAATTGTCCTGTGGCCCCCTGCTGAAAGATAGGCACAAAGCCTGCAGCCTGGAGTCTTTGCTGATGGGCACTAAAGATGAGTCTAAGAGGAATCTGGCTGTCCATATCAACATCGGCACACCGTGGCTACTCAGATAGGAGTGGGCAGGACACGGGTTATTTTTTCATTTGGAATCTGGGTTTCTTTTAGTGGCACCTAAAGTACCACTAGTGCTAGTGTGTGTGCGTGTGTGTGTGTGTGTGTGTGTGCGTGCGTGCGTGCGTGCGTGCGTGTGTGTGTGTGTGTGTGTGTGAGAGAGAGAGAGAGAGAGAGAGAGGTGCTGGGGACCAAACTTGCACATGCCAATGGATGCCCACGGGCCTTATTCCTTCCTATCCCTGAGTATTTTTGATGCATAGAAAGTCATTCAGCCCTCATCAAGAAAGCTGGAGGGAACACGTCAACCCATCGCCCCCACTTCACTATGCTAAATCAGAAGCATAGAGAGTGAAGTGGTTTGCCCAGTCGCAGTGCCCCTCTCTGAGGCAGCAGGATTTGAATCCATGCCCAGGGATTCTTGAGTATGTGCTCTTGGCCCCTGCACCATGAGAATGGCAGCACCTGAACCCCAGGCTTGTTTTAAGGATAATCAAATCCACATAGAAAGAAAAAAACAGCAGTAAGCGTGGAACCTTTGAATGTGAACATTGTTCCCGCAGCTGTGTTTATTGTCTCAGCTGGAGCCACACTCCACCCTCTCCCCAGATTGCATGTCCAGAGTGACATTATGAGCAGGCGGAGTTTGAGTGACGCTTCCTTCACAGATTGGAGCGTTCAGACCGTGAGAGGGGTGGCATGCGCCAGAATGGCACAGGTAAGCTGAGGCTTGAACGGGGGCATTTCCAAGGAGATGCCATGTCCTAAATGCCTCTGCTGAAGCCAGAGGACTGTATTAGCTGAAGCATTAAAGTTCTGATTAGAATCTTCAGGTGAGCTGAGCAGCTCTGGACAGGAAGTCTGACACATCGATACCAGCCTCACAGGCTTTGCCAGAGGACCAGGGCAGCTCCTGATAAACAGGTCAGCCTGGGACCTGTTGGTATTTACAGCTCTGAGGCTGCAGGGCAACTGACCTGTGGATGAAAACTTGTATCCCCAAAGTTCATTTCTGTCTTATAAATCCTCCCAGGCCAACCCTGACCGACCTCCCAGCCCCATACTTCAGCACACAGACTGTGGCTTTTCATTGTTCTGATTAACTGGCTCTGTAGAGGTCAATCTCCTCTTTCTATTGTTTTCACATCACCTCCATCAATCCTAGTGTGACCTGGAGCTCTGTTCTGAGTTAACAAGATCTTACAGTAGTGAGAAAGGGGGGCAGAAATGGAACTCAGCCGTGTATGGTTTTCACACTCTGCTTCGAGATAAATGCAAAAATGGTCAGCCGTAGTATAGAAGAAGACAAAAGACACACACCAGCGGGCTGGCTTTGCTCAGCTAGGCCCCACAATGTCTCCCGCAACTTCTAGGCCCATGTGGTTCTTGGAAGCAGAACCTGAAGCTGGCTGGGATGAGGGCAGCGTTTTAAATGAGCCTCACGCATATCTGTCAGGTACGGACGCTAGAAAAGGCAAGGGCAACCCAGTTCTGCCAAGAGCTGTGGAGGGTTAGGTGTGTGTGTGTGTGTGTGTGTGTGTGTGTGTGTGTTTGTGTGTGTAGTTGGGAGAGAAAGAAAAGGGGACAATATTGCCAGGATATGTGACAGTTCTGCAATTAGGATTCAGCTCTTCTGCAGTGAAGTTCTAATGACTGACTGTATTTGAGCTCACAGCAATTAGCGAGAACCTGAGACTTCTCTACGTGCAGAATACTAATGCCAACCAGGCAGAGCCAGCCTCCAGCACCCTGCACGCTGGCCACCCAGGCAGAACTCTGCTGATTCACGCCAGGCTCACAGTCCAGCCCTGCTAGCCTTGCTAGCCTCACTATCTGCAAGTTAGGTGGCATGTGAAAGCTGTTTGCTTCCTTCCTCCCCAGTCCTTAAATCTGTAAAATATACTGAGCACTTCTTCAGCTAGGGCCAGGGAGGCAAGTTTAATTAGTGCTTAAAATATGTTGTGCTACCTTTGGGCAAAGGCCAAGGCTGGAGCCTAGGACCCTCCTGCTGTTCCTTCTGACTCAGCACTCCCTACCCAAACACTGGAGTCCAGAAAGCCCACACTCAGCAGGAATTTATGACGTACTTTGGATTGGAGGCATCTGTGCTTTTGTGTAAAATTCTGTAGGGGGCCTCTTGAGAGAAATAACCAAGCGGGCTAGGGGATGTGGAAGATGCTGGCGCCTCTGTGCTGTCAGGTGTTTCTCTCAGCCCGACACCACTGGCTATGACTCCCTTACTGCTGCTGCAGCATGAGATTCTTGGGACCAGCCATAGGGATGTGATGGTAATCAGCATCCAAGGGGCCTGGATAAAGACCAGAGGGTGGAGGATGCCAAAGAGGATCCAGGTGCACAGGAAAGGTGAGGATGAAATGCAAACTTGGCTCGGAGGCCGCCGAGGCAACTGTGCACACACATCTCTAAAGCTGCCTCACTTCCGGAGATGTTAAAGCCATCAGGAATGATGATGATGATGATAAAACATATCTAATATTTTTTTAAAGCACGTGACCAGTACCAAGAACTATTCTGAACATTCTACAGGAAGCTTCCTGCTCAGTTCACTGGAGACTGAGATGGGCCGCCTTAGGCCCTAATTTTATAGAGGTGGAAGTGAGGCAGAAGGTGGTTAAGAAACCATTCTGCTTAAAAGTTAGCATCAGGGGAAACTGAGGGAGGGATGACTAGACAATGTACTGTTTTTGAAACTTGTATATGAATCTAAAATTGGCTCAAAATAAAAAGTTAACAGAAAAAAAAGTGTGGATGAAAATGAACATTGGCCATGTGGGGCAGGTCAAGTCTTAAAACCAAGCAGGCTGGGAACAAAGCATGTGTGCTTAGTCGCTTCACCCAGAAGGGACATGGCACTGGTGGAGCATGACGTCATCAGGCTCAGGCTGACAGCAGTTCACGGATACTATGTCCCTACATATTCTGAGAACCCACCAGGCAGTTTGGTTATTATGTGATGACCACAATGAGTAACCACTGGAATGCTATGGCATCACTCAGGTGATAAGTCTCTGCAAAGTTTGTTTGTATTTATGGATACGTCATTTTTTTCTACTCTGAAAATAATGATTATTATACACTAGAAACATTTCCTACAAAACAAGAAGGCCCTGTTACCCATTAAAGAAACAGGAATGTAAAGCTGTGGCGATGCTGTGGTTCTCAGCTGGGGATCGTTTTCACCCATTCCCCGTGGGTGTGTTTGACATCCAGAGACATTCTCGCAGCAAGGAGGGAAGGAGGCTGCAGGCATCTAGTGGGCCGATGTTCGGCATGGCACAGGCTAACCCTTTGTAACAGACCTGTCCTGGAAGCTGGCCCTCTCAAGCGGTTCTGTCTTGTGTCTCCCCACTCAGGCTGGGATCTGTCATAGGGAACAAGGTATGCAAATTGTCCCGTCTTTTTGCAGGTGATACAATTTAACACAGGTTAACCCAATCTGTATGGACGTTCAGGGTTTGTAGCCCCTTCTCCTGCCATTCTCTTATGACACCTTTGTCCAGATACCATGTATGGCTAAAAGCCTGTCTGGGTTCCACAATAATGGTAGGCTGGAGCCTGCGGCCTTCAGGAAGTACAACCTGATCACTGCTTTGAACATTGTGTAACAGTTCTGTGTTCTTTTATAGGCAGCTTCTCTACAAAGGGTACAACTTGGGACATTCTCTTGGCTCTGGGACTGGAACATTTGTTCCTTGCCTGGAGTCCTTGGAACCATGCTGCAAGTCCCTTGCTAGTACAGTGTCTGACTTTTATTTATTTATTTATCTGGGACAGGGTCTCACTATGTAGTTCAGGCTGACCTTGAACTCATAGTCTTAGTTGGGATTTTAGTGGTTTGCTGTTGCGCCTGACTTGGATCTGCTGTGCCACAAGTGGTGGGGACACCAAAGAATATGGGGGAGGTCAGGGGTTATAGGTTATAGGTCCCAAGATGACGAGTGGGATGCATCCTTGGTGGGATGTTTCCTGAGGCTCAGATAATCCAAGGTCTAGAAAGCTGACTGAGCCAGCAATGAGGAGATTCTGAGAAGAATTAAGAAGTATAAATGCTTTTTAAAAATAGCGAGTAATTTCTCTCGCAATTGTCACAGCGAGGATTTTCCCAAATGGGTATGCAATTCTGCTTGACCAACCTGACAGAGACATGAAAACATCCAGCAATGGAAACACTGGGAGCATAATCACTTCTACAGAAGTTCCTGGGATGAGAAGCACAGAAGAGTGAGGAGAGGGAGGGAGAGGAGGGCGGCAGAGAACTGTCAGCAGCTGGTGCAGCTTCCAAACCAATATGCCAGCCAGGATTACTGTGTGAATAATTAAGCACAATTTTCTCCTTGGATGCTTATATGATTTTAAATGTTACCAGCTCCAGTTCTGCCTGAACCGTTGTCAGGCCACTTCCTCCCGACTGTCTTTTATCGGTGTGTCCCTAGACCGGAATGTGGCAGCACCAGAGAGTTCCAAGTTGAACGTATTTTACTCAGTTCTAGGAGCAAGGGAAGCCCTGTGCTAACATTTCCAAATAAGATTATTCCATTTTCTGACTCCTGGGAAGTGGACAACAGCTAGTGGGCACCCTCTTGCCAGCTAGTGAATGGTTAGGCTTGGTAAGATAACCCACGGATTGTTCAGCTGAGGAGAAGTGAAGGTGTAGGTAGTACAGACCTGTGAAAGGAAGGTGTGGACTTTTACTCCTGTCCCAGGGGTCATGGCCATCAATTTCCAACTATTTCCTATGGTGTTAAAATGACAAGGATAGCAGTCATCTTACTGCCACTACCACCTTCATCACCACTGCCATTGTAATCATTATGCCCACATCATCACCATTATCATTTTTGTAGTCATCATCACCACCTCCATCACCACCACCATTGTAATCACATGTCCTCATCATCACCACTGCCACCATCCCCACCACCGCTAGAATAACATTCATCATCACCTCCGCCCTCCTTCTCACCACCACCATAAACGCTACCATCCTCATCATCATTCCCACCACCACTGCCATCTGCCTCATTGCTAGTACTACCACTAAAACATCGACACCTTCATCATCACCACCACCATCATCATTATCATCACCAGGACCATGCTCAGCCTCATCAGGTATACCACCACCACCATCATCATTGATCAGTATCACCACTTTCATTAGCATCACCACTAATGTGACCTCCAAAATCAATACCAAGTTCATCATTACCTTCATTGCTACCACTACAAACACTACCACCATCACCGTCACTGCCACTACCATTGTATTATCATCTGTCACCACCATCATTGCCATGACTGCTACCAGTATCATCACCCCAACACTTGAGCACCTGTCATCTATAGATCTTTGATTTAAATGTTTTAGACGTTAACTCATTGAAAAAAAATGTTATAATGAAAGAACTGTGATTAGCTCAAGGAGCTCTCTGTGGAGCATGCTGAGAAAAATGCCTTGAGACACACATGGGGATAAGTTGGGGCAAGCCCCTAGCACTAACCATCACCCCGAGATACCCATCAATGGAATTGTGCATAATGAGTGGTTCTGGACTTCAGTGGAATCAGGAACAGCAATACTGGGCTGGTGAGAACAAGAGATATCTTCTAAATGCTGTGGCAAGCAGCCAGAGGAGAAGGCACAGAAGTCATGAACGTAGAGATGAGAGGAAGACATACAGGTAAGTGGAAATAACAGGATGGCGGGGAAGGGAATTAGAAGACAGAGGCCTACAGTATGAGAAGTAGGAAGAGCAGCTCAGAGTACACGATGCAATGGAAGGAAATGAAGCCATTTCCAGTGGGCACTCAGGGAAAAGACAACTTCTCCCCAGATTTTCAGAGCCACCCATGGGCTGGAGCCAGAGCTCTGAGAAGAGTTTGTTTGCTCTACACCAGCTACTCAGGAAGGAAGGAAGGAAGGAATCCCCACAGTGCACAGAGAGATTCTATGGCACTGTTCCTGGCTCCAGGCTATGATGTGACTACCCAAGTATGGAAAGAGCCAGAAGACATGCTTGCTTTCTGCTGGGGTGGGCACATGGTTTCAGTTTGTCTCCAGGGGTTCATATATTGAACTAAATCCTCATTATGAGACACTGAGAAGATGGGAACTTGATATAACTATGGTGTCTAGATTCTTTTGGGAGGTAGCCATGTTTAGACAAGGTCATTGGGTAGGGTTCATGATTGAATCCTGTGGTTTGACAGCAAGAAGTCATTGCTAGATGTGTGTCTTTGAAAGTTCAGGAGTGTGAGCCAAAGAAAACCAAAAAACAAAAAAAACCAAATCATTTTCTTTATATGCAGTATGACTTTAGGTATTTTATTAGAATCATAGGAAAAGACTAATATAATTTCCTACAAAATATGAATATTAATTTCAGTTTAGGTAATGCCAGACTCCTATCTCTACAAGGCAGAGATGTGTTGATAGATGTTTAACCACTGACTTTTCAGAGAAACAAGGTCTTCATGTGTTAGTGCCATGAACTGTAGGTTTTGGGAGGAACAGTTTTGGGGATAAACCTGGGATCTTATGCCTGCTAGGCAAACACTCTACCATTGGTCCACATCCCCAGCTCCACTTTCTTGATGAAAATACTTCCTCCCTAGGTCCCATCAAGTCATGCCAATTCAAGGCCACAGAAAATTGCATAATCAACTCACCAAGCCAAGGCAGATCACGATGTTGTTGCAAGGGAATGTTTAGATTACTTCTTGGGCCTCACTTCCCCCACCGTCACTAACTCCTGCTGCAAGAGCAAATCTCAGGGAGAGGAAACTGCACCTTTGTCTGGGAAATCTTCGCTAAGGAACAGCGGGAACAAAGGTCAGTATTTGTGGAGCAGCCTTTGCCAGATATGAGAGCCCAAAGGACTGAGTGACCACTGTGGAGCAGGCAAGTGAAGGGCCCTGTGAGCCTCCTGATAGCTCCTGGATCCCAGTGACAGCTGAAGCCCAGGGGTGGGGTGCTATGCAACAGCAGCTGCTATGGGGTCTACCGCGTTCCAACCCCGCAGTTGCTCCAGCGCTCTGCTCGGAGCTCCACATTTAGCTTCTAGTGACGGGGACAGCATGCTGGATGAGAGAGGTGACATCTGGAGGTTATGTAGACAGAGGCTGGCTCCTGGCAGGGCACATCATCTCGGGAAGGGGACAATGCTGCCTTGGCCAGTTTCTCCCATATGGGTGACCTGCTTGGTGTTCCATCCCACCCCTGCGCTGCCAACCCTCCCTCCATGCCATGCTCTTGCCAAAGAAAAAGAAGAAACTCGGCCCAGTCGAATGTTTTCCATTTGCCTTTTTGAATCTGAAAGAACTCCACAGATTTGCAGAGATGACTCCTGCCCCTCCCTTTCAGCCTCCTCTCCTTCATCCTCTTTCCCCCTTCCCCTCTGTTTCTTTCTCTTCCATTCTCTCCCTTTCCTTTCCTTTCCCCCTCTTCCTCTTCCCTTCCTTTTTCTTCTCTTTCTTTCTCTCCCCTTTATCCCTTAAATAATTCTATCTGCATAATGCTTTGGAAATAAGCTGAAAGGGAGGACCTGCCACTGCATTTTACTGTATGGTGTGTGAGCACAAACCTGGAGCGGTAGGCACAGCACTGACCACTAACCTCATTACATACAGCCCTTTAAAATGCTGCCACACACAGGCTAACTCTCTGTTGGAATCCTCAGTATTCCCTGTTACTTGTACCAGAAGGCATTTATATCCATTTTTATTTGGTTTGAGCTTGCTTCTCTGGCCATTCATATGTATATATTGATGATGTGGATGGAAAAGCAGTGTTCAAATCCTACCCTTGTCACTTTGCAACACTGTGCCTTGGGCAAGTTCCTTTACCTCCCTGCTATGTTTTCTCCATATAAAGTAGAAGTTATACCAGAAGAACCTCCAGAGGATGTGGGGTGGTAAGTGAAGAGTGTCTGTCTGGTACAACAGACTTAGCAAAGGAATTCACCCTCTGCTTTTCTTCTTTCTACTCTCCTCTCTTTGTCCATGGGTCCCTGACCCCAATTTAAATCCTCTCCAGCCAGCTTTTAGGGACTGGCTTTAAGATAACCCCTTTCTAAGTTTTATTCTACAGAATGGATATTATGATCACTTCTAGAATGCTGAAAGTGCTCACATCTGTCTCCGAAATTCAAGACGTCTTTGAAGGCAGGAATCGGGTCTTTTTCAAGACATCTTTGCAGTCAGGAATCATGCCCTTTTCAGCCATGCACCTCCACTCACTCAAGCCCTGGGACACCACAGTCTTATACAACAACGAGTGGATTAGGCAGAGAGATGTGAAACAACTTGCTTCCAGACTTCCATAGCAAATGCAAGAACTGAAGCTGGAGCCCTGGTTTACAGCCCATGTGCGTGATGTTTCCAAGCAGCTGGGATCCACCTCCTTGGCTGATCCTTTGCGCCCCTCTGTGAAGCACGTAGATAATTTATGTCCCTGTTTTACACACAGGGAAAGGGATTCCTCTAGATAGAAGAGGATATGCTTTGGTGGGTATTAGAGGAACATTTATTATAAGGATGGAGAAAGGAGGATGGAATAGCAAGAAGAGGGGGAATTGATGCTGAAGACTGAGAACAGCAGGCTGTAGACTTCCACAGGACCAGCCATGCAAACTGAAAGGCTCCCACACCCTTCTCACCCATACCTGTACGGCCACCACCGACAAGACCTCCACAGAGATTCGGTTAAACTCATCAAAACAGCCCCAGGCGCCAGTCTGAGCCAGGCCTTTGTAGATGTTGCCACAGGACTGCAAGCAAAACATACAAAGATTAAATGATGACACTGTCTTAGAGTTGTGTCCAGAGTCATTTTCCAGCTTCTTTATTAGAGAACATCAGGTCCCCTGAAACTCGCATTGTAATTTCAAGAACAAATAAGTTTTGAAGGTGATGGGTGACTACACAAGACATGGAATCTAACAAACTCTCCGAGATGATGTCGTGAAAAGTCCCTTTAAGATGCCATCCGTGTTTTGTCCTGAGCATTCTGTAGCATTTAAAGTCCCAGAAAATGAATAAAAGATGGCTTTTCTTAGAGCGCATAGACAAATAGGCTTCTGTCCAGGCTCTGGCATACTCTAATGGGAAGTCAATGCCTGTGTCTTCTATCCATGCCCAGCCACTCAGGTTTCCCAAATGATGGGGAGCTGGAAATGTCAGGGAACTGACAACAGTCACAGAAACAAACTGTGGGCCAAACTTCCGAGAGAGAACAAGAAAGGAATTCCAAAGGCAGGAATGTATTTCTATCCTAAAATGCAAAGGAACTCTGGCATTAGAGGGGAGCTCGTGCATCAGTGGTAAGGAGTAGGTACTGGAGGCCACTGGCTAGGTGGTACCTCCAAAATGTTGGGGTGATGCATTTATGGGAGTCCTGACATTTATCCAGGGGTTGTTCTATTTTTCTATTTATTTGTTTGTCATTGTTGTTTTTATATCCTAACACCAGTTTCAACTCCCTCCTCTCCTCCCAATCTTTCCTACCTCCCATCTTCCCCCCACCCCTGCTCTTCCACTCCTCCTCCTCCATTTCTCTTCAGTAAAGCACAGGCCTCCCATGGATATCAACCAGCCATGGTATAGCAAGTTGCAGTAAGACTAGGCACCTCCTCTCCTATTAAGGCTGGACAAGGCAACCTGGTAGGAGAAAAAGGTCCCTAAAGCAGGCAAGGGAGTTGGAGACAGCCCCTGCTTCCACTGTTACGGGTCTCATATTCTTGTGGGACCAAATTACACAACTGTAACATATATGCAGAGGGCCCTGGTTGTTAGTTAAGTCTCTGTGAGCCCCTATGAGTTCAGGTTAGTTGATTCTGTGGGTTTTCTTGTGATGTCCTTGACCCACGGATCATTTTTAAAAAATGATTAGTTGTGTGTATAAGACCCTACGTTAGATACAGTCCTTCCAAGAACTTTTAGGAAAATGTTGGCAATAAGGTATACAAATGAAAGAGAATTACTGGTATTTGTTCCAGGGAATACTGAAGATCATACTGTCACAGAGAGCAGAGAAGGATGGGTCAGGGTACTCCAGTGTGATCAGTGAAGATGGGATGGCAGAACAATCGTATGTTGCAAGATGCATTTTATGGGACACCAGGTGTTCCTTGAGAAAAGAATTTTGTTGTCAAGAAAGCTGAGGAAACACTACATTCCATAACCTACCTTAGCCAAGTTATAAATATATACCATTGGGCCGTGAGGGTAGGTCAGTAGTAGAGCATGCATTAGCCTAAAGGATGAAAGTGTCTCTCTGTGTGTCTCTTTCTGTCCGTTTCTCCTTTCTCTCTCCCTCCCTCCCTCCTATCTTTCTCCACACACACATGCACATACACGCATACGTGTACACACACATAGGCATATAAGCACTTTAAATGTCTGCAACAAGATTAATTGGTTACATGGCTGAGATTCCCTTTTCCTCATGTAACATCTGATTTTCTCAGAATATACTCCAACAAAATGGGCACAGTGAGAAAACAAAAGGAGGCAGGCAGAAGCCTGAGTGCCTAGCTCCCAGAACAAGGTGCTTCCGGACACACCCTGCAGCGCTTGTTCGTGTCTGTGTGATAAGGAGAGGGGGAGGCTTTCCAGGAGGGTGAAAGATTATGGAAGAAAGATGAGCAAAATAATGATGTGCCAAGAGAAAAGCAAAAGTACCATTTGGGATGGAAAATTGATTACTAAAGAAAGTCTTAGTAACAGAAAGCCTTGAATTATTACAAGGAGTCTTTAGGGGTTTGCATGAGAGACGGTGATTAAGGCAACATTTTGTCAGACTCAGTCAGACATCTACCTAGGCAAGGTTGGATGTAGGGCAGAGCTTAAAGAGGGAGGAAAAATACATCCCACGTTGTATTAAACCCCAGAATGCTCAAACTCATGTGGAAAATATGAACAAAGGAGAATCAAGAAGATCAGCAGTTGCCAGGAGCAGAGGCAGTGTGAGGGTGGAGAAACTACTGCATGTGGTACTGTGACATTGGGTAGATGACATTATACACTTTCCTACACCTGTAGAACTTTATAGTCAATGTTCTTCCAAGCAGTGAGTCCCAATATAGTCTTGGATTTTAGTTTGGAATAGCATATTGACATGGTCTATGCTACACTGACCTATTGTCTTAGCTAGTGTTACTATTGCTGTGATGTAACTCCATGACCAACAGCAAATCAGGGAGGAAGGGGCTTATTTGGCTTATACTTTCTCATCACTGTTTATCATTGGAGGAAGTCAGGACAGGAACTCAAGCACATTAGGAAACTGGAGGCAGGAGTGGATGCAGTGGCCATGGAGGAGCTTGCTCTCATGGCTTGCACAGCCTGCTTTCCCAGGGGTGGTCCCACCCACAATGGGCTAGGCCTTCCCACATCAATCACTAATTAAGAAAATGCCCCATGGGTTTGCCTATAGCCTAATCTTATGGAGGTATTTTCTCAGTTGAATCTTCCTCCTCTCTGGTGACTCCATCTGTGTCAAGCTTATATAAAACTACCCAGCACACCTGTAAGTTAATGATGGGGAACTAAGTGTGAAGAAGGGAGAGTGCATGGGGGTGCTATGTGCCAATTATTCCCCAAACTTGAAAATGCTCTACAAAGTAAACTATTAATAAGATAAAGAAAAAGATAGGTCTTTCTGCTCATCTATTCATCCAACAAATATTAGTTGAGCAGGAACTGTCTGCTAGAGAATGTTCTAGGGCATGGGCAATCAGTAGTACACAGAACAGAAAAGAAAGACCTTTCTGGGCTGACATTCTTGTGGAGAAAGAAGACAATGAACAGTGACATACATGTCAAATGGGGAGACAGTTACACTGCAGGCAGAATGAGGGTGGCACAGTGAACTTAGAGTCAGTAGTTAGGGATGTCTCCAGGGGGCGAGGTGGTTCTGGTCACTGAGGTTTACTCTCATGTATTCCTATAGGTTAAGACTGACTATCTATCTATCTATCTATCTATCTATCTATCTATCTATCTATCTATCTATCTATCATCTATCTGTCTATCTATCATCCATCCATCTATCATCTGTTTATCTGTCTGTCTATCCATCCATCCATCATCTATCTATCCATCCATCTATCATCTGTCTATCATCTATCTATCTATCTATCTATCTATCTATCTATCTATCTATCTATCTATCTGTCCATCCATCCATCATCTGTCTATCTTTCTATCATCTATCTGTCTATCCATCCATCCATTCATCTATCATCTATCTATCCATATGTCTATCATTTATCTGTCTATCTGTCTATTCATCCATCTATCCATCATCCATCCATCTATCATCTGTCTGTCTATCTATCTATCTATCTATCTATCTATCTATCTATCTATCTATCCATCCATCCATCTATCCATCCACCCACCCATCATTCTTCTAATGTATGTATATGTGTATGTAGTTGTGTATGTGTCTAAATCAACCAATTAAGCATCACAAACCCTAGTTAGGAATTCAGGAGCCAAATCCTATGCTTAACAGTTGTTTGAAAGTTTTTAAAGCTGTGCATCCCTTTTATGAATACATAAAACCTTAAAGAGAATTTTGTAAGTAGATGCTTGCCTCAGCCCCCTTCTTCCCTGAGGATCAGCAGCAGAACTCACATCACCCCACTTACTCATTGTACACATCTCTTGGTGTTATTGGCTAAGCAGTGGCATCACCTGGCCAAGAGGTCAGGCTTCAGGACTGGAATAAAGACAGGTCATGGCAAAAGGCCAAAAGTGGAGGATGCTGAGGGGGAATCCATGTTGATGACTGATTTGCACTGGGAAAGTAAGGGTAAAAACAGGCAGGGTGACTGAGATTTCCATCTTAGAAATGGGTGAGAGATGTAGCAGGGAAGAGCAGCAGGATCCTCCCAAGGTGGGGGAAGACCCTCTATACCAGCTACCCCGTGTGCAATTAGAGCCAGAACTAGGATGTGGGTGAAGATTGGGAAAAGACATGGAGTCACTAGAACACATATTGAAACGGAGATTCTGGAAAAGGAACAGCGCAGTAGATATAGAGGCCAGGAGGTGGGGGTTGGGGAAGTGGGGGAATGACAGTAGTGAAGCTGTGGGAATCAGACGGCATGAGAAATCCTCATAGCTCTTAGAGAAGGCTGAGCCTCCTAAGGTTCAGAAATCACAATAAACGCTCTCCTCTTCAGAGCCACTGGGTGTTTCTGCAGGGCCTCTGTATTGAGGTCAAGGGGAAAGTATTGCTGTAACATGAAGTGTAAGATGCCGTTCTGCAATAAATGGCCGTGCTGAGCCAGCCTCACAACAGAGTTGCTTTTGCCTCTGAGCAGGCTGGGCTTGCAAGGTCACTTCTGCCTGCAAACCTGACCATTACCTCATCAGAAAGAGCTCATCCTAACAAGTCCTGGCTGCAGAATGTGGGTGCCAGCTTAGGACAGGTGGTTGTACTGAGCCATTTCTGACAGGGGCAAGATCATCATTGCCTCAGGGCCAGGCTGTTGCTAACCACCATAAATCCCAACTGCAATTATTCCAGGACA
>PVIU01007611.1:0-90400 GCA_004026605.1 Ondatra zibethicus | reverse complement strand
AGAATGGATCAAGAAAGTGTGGATTATATACTCATTAGAATACTACTCAGCGGTAAAAAACAATGACATCTTGAATTTTGCATGCAAATGGATGGAAATAGAAAACGCTATCCTGAGTGAGGTAACCCAAACCCAGAGAGATGATTATGGTATGTACTCACTCATTAGTGGACCCTAGCTATAAAATAAAGGACACTAATCTTATAGCTCACAAGCCCAGAGAAGCCGAGTAGCAAGGTGAACCCAAAGAAAGCATATACAGATCCTGCTGGAAGTTGGAAGCAAACAAGATCATCAAGCAAAAGTTGGAAGCCAGGGGGCGGGGATAGAGGTGGGAGGTAGGGGAGCAGGGGAAGGGGAGAGGGGGAAGGAGAAGGGAGAAGGACCGGGGAGAGCTTGGGGAGGGTGAAGATGGAGGAAAGGTGGACATTGGAGAATGGAATAAGATATCTACATTAAGAGAATCATTCTAGGGTTGGCAAGATACTTGGCCCTGCGTATCCCAGGTGTCCACGGGCATGTCCCCAGCTAGGTATTCAGGCAGCATAGGAGATGGTGCCAGAACTAGCCTTGTACCATAGTCACATTGATGATTATCTTGATCACCATTATAGAAATTTCATCCGATGGATGGAGATAGAGACAGAGACCCACATTCACATCAGAGCAATGGATTGAGCCCCCAAGGTGCAGTTGAAGAGCAGAAGGTGGGAGAAGATAAGAAAGGAATTTAGGACCGTGAGGGGCTGGTCCACCTACTGAGACAGTGTGCCTGAACTAATGGGAGCGCACCAATCCAGCTGGACTGGGACTGAATGAGCATATGATCAAACCAGACTCTCTGAATTTGGCAGCGAAAGTTTGCGGATGGAGAACCCAACAACAATGACACCAGGACCTATCTGTTCTGCATGTATTATCGTTTTGGGAACCGAGTCTTTTTGAATGCACTCCTCCCAAGGCCAGGAGGGAGGGGGGTGGGCCTTGGACTTCCAACAGGGCAGGGCACCATGCCCTCTTTCAAGGAAGAAGGGAGAGGGAGGAGGGGTGGGGGGGTAGCGGGAGGGGACCAGGAGAAGGGGAAGAAAGGAAAAAATGTTATTTCTTTAATTATGTTTTTGAATGGAAAAAAATAAAACAATGTAAAAAAAGTAAAAAAGAAAAGATTTAGCATTGTATGATTTGAATAACACTGCTGTTGTTAAGAGAAATAGTGCTGAATAAATTATAATGAGATTGTCTTAATTCTGATTTTTTGTGAAATTAACTGCAGGCTAAATGAGTATGTAAACAATTAGAAATCCAGCCTGGAAAGCACTTTCTTGAAGCAGATAGTAGCTTAGCAGCCAGTTGCATGGAATCAAATCTGTTCCAGGGACCCAGTAAATAAGCTCATAGTTAAAAGAACCAAATTCCTATCTGTGACCAATCTAATTTTACACTATTTTTCTTCCAGTACCTATTAAAACTCCACGGGTTTGTTGCAGTGAGGAATATTAAAACGTTCTTTCATTCAGAGTGTTTCCCTACTCAGGAATCCTTCTTTGCTCAGGGAAGTTGTAAAATACTTTGTCTCATTACTTTTTTTCTCACAACTTAAGAATTCAACCCCTGGATGACTTTTTGGGACAGAACAGCACAAGTATGATTTTCAACTCTCCGAGGTTAAAAACAAAAGCAGCTAGTGGAACAATTTATTATTGTCAGAGAGTTGGTGCTGTCTATCTCTCAAGAGGAAGAAAAGTTACAGGTGTAATACACAAGAAATCATCCTAATGAGGATTTACGAGACCTGACAAGCACCTAATATTGTACTCAATAACACACAAATATTCATTTTGTACAATCATAATTTTGGCAAGATTTTCTGCTTACTTGGGTAGTCTAGACTTGGGAAGGATTGAAGACTGTTGTGTGAGTGCTTCTTACAGAATATTTCAAATGGGACCCGTAGGGTAAAAGAGACAGTCAGAGAAACTCACCATGACCCTGAAACTAAGGCCACTGAAAGAAAGAGTGCAGTTCTGAAACCAGAGTCACTGAAGGAAACTTGCCCTGGCCCTGAAACAAGAGCCCGTAAAAGAAACTCACCCTGGCCCTGAAAATAGGTCAAAAAGGCTAAAAAGGACCAGTGAAAGAAACACAGTTTGGCCCTGACACCAGAGCCAACTCTGTCCCTGAACAACCAATCCCTGAGAAGAAAATCTTGTCCTCGGAAAACTCCACCCCTAAAAAGCCCTAAATGAGCCCCTCTGCTTTTCAGTTGTCAGCTGTCTTTTCCCACCCTGGCAGAGGCAGCCACTATCCTCAATTTCTCCTTCCCAAATAAATCTATTTCTTTTTATTTATTTTTTATTGCTTTATATATAATATCATTCAAAATTTCCACTTCCTCCCATCCTCCAATTTCCCTCCTGCTCCCCACTCAGCTTCCCCCCTTCCCCTCCAGTCCTAAGAGAAGGCAGGGTACCCTGCCCTGTGGGAAGTCCAAGGCCCTCCCCCCTCCATCCAGGCTTACGAAGGTGTGCATCCAAATAGACTAGGATCTCCAAAAGCCAGTACATGCAGTAGAGACAAATTCCAGTGCCATTATCATTGGCTTCTCAGTCTACCCAAATTGTCAGCCACATTCAGAGGGTCCAGTTTGATCACATGCTCGTTCAGTCCCAGTCCAGCTGGCTTTGGTGAGCTCCCATTAGATCATGCACACTGTCTCAGTGGTCCCGACTTCCTTGCTCATATTTTCCCTCCTTCTGCTCTTCAACTGGACCTTGGGAGCTCAGTCTAGTGCTCCAATGTGGGTCTCTGTCTCTACCTCCATCTGTCACTAGATGCAGATTCTATGGTGATATTCAAGATAGTCATCAGTCTGACTATGGGACAAGGCCAGTTCAGGCACCCTCTCCTCCACTGCCCAGGGTGCTAGTTGGGGACATCCCCGTGGTCTCCTGGGAACCCCTCTAGAGCCAAGCCTCTTGCCAACCCCAAAATGGCTCCCTTAATTAAGATATCTTCTTGCCTGCTCCCATATCCGTCCTTCCTCCATCTCAACCATCCCACTCCCCCAAGCTCTCCCCAACCCTCCCCTTCTTCCTTCTCTCTTCCCCCTCTCCTTTCCCCCACCCCACCCCCACCTCTATGCTCCCAATTTTTGCCTGGTGATCTTGTCTCCTTCCAATTTCCAGGAGGACCTATATATGTTTTTCTTTTGGTTCACCTTATTAATTAGCTTTTCTAGGATCGCAACAGTAGGCTCAATGTCCTTTGTTTATGGCTAGAATCCACCAATGAGTGAGTACATACCATAAATCTATTTCTTAAAAGAGTTTTGGGCCAAGCTCTTCTTTCACAGACATAGAGGAGAACATCTACCGAGATGTTCTTTTACAGAGGCTGAGAAGAAAAACTATCAACCTGGAGTAGAACATTTGTTGAACCTCTTCCTTAGGGGACTGAGGAAAAAAGCTAACAACTTCTCTCTGGAGCCAGATGAGATTGCTACATTTCTGCAGGGGCTTCCCCTTTAGCAGAGTTAAGCATGAGAAACATCTTGGGCCAGAGTAGGAAATGATAACGTGGCTAGGACTTTCCCTTAGTGGTACAGAGCAATGCTCAGCTGTAAGAGCTACCTCTTGGAGAGGAGCAGGATTGCTACACCCTGTGAGGAAGCTGTTCTCCATTGTACCCTAATGTGGGAGGGAACAAGAGTATCCCATCTTCAGATATATCCTGACTTTCCAACAAGTCAGGATACTTTTCTTCTCACAGCTGTTGGTATCCAGAATACGTTCCTTCACGGCTGTAGGTAATAGCCCCACTTCTGACAAGTCAGGATGCTTTTTCCTCCTGTAGGAAGAGCTGTAACACTTGCAGGACCTCCAACCTAACCTATTCTTTACTGAAAATAGTAACTAAATAACTTTCATCATCTGTTTAACCTAATTTATTCTTGGTAAGACTCTGTTTTAGTTTATATTGCTTTGAAGAGCAACTCTTATAAACTCTTATAAAAGAAAGCATGGTGGCTTACAGTTTCAGAGGGTTAGTCTATTATCCTCATGGTAAGACAAGGTGGTGTGCAGGAAGACATGGTGCTGGAATTGAGAATCTTTACATCTTGACTCAGGGGCAACAGAAAGTGGTCACAGACACTTGGCAGTATCTTGAGCATATGTGAGACCTCAAAGCCCACCTCCATAGTGACACACTTTCTCTAGAAAGACCACACTCACTCCAACAAGACCATACCTCCTAATAGTGCCACTCCCTCTGGGGGCCATTTTCTTTCAAATCACCACAGATCCATTATCTCCACTATGTATTACAGTTCTAAAATTTTCAGTTCTGTGGTGATTACAAATTTTTACATTTTTTATGGAAGTGTGTATAGCCTGTAATGGTTAGAATTATTTGTGAGTTTGATACAACCTTGAACTTCCTGTAAAGATAGAGTCACTGACAAATTGTCTAGATAAAGGTGGCTTGTGGGTCCATTGTTGGTAGATTATTTTGATCATGATAATTGAGATGCGAAGAATCCCCGACTGTGAATGGTGTCCTTTCTAAAGCAGTCCTGGATTATATACACATGGAAGAAGAGAGTTGAGTACTGGCATGAATGCATGCATTAATCCATCTCCTTCTGTTTCCTGACATTGGATGCGGTGTGCCTGACTATCTCAAGCCTGTGCCACCATGAAGTCATCTCCAAAGTGGACTGCAGCATGGATCTACAAACAGAAATCCTTTCTCTCCTAAGTTGCTATTGTAGGGATATTTTATCACAGCAACAGCAATAAGACTAGGATGAGACAATACAATACATGTCTTACAGGTTTAAGTTACAAAAATGGTAAGAGATTCAGAATTTGTTGGATTTGCTGTTTTCTTTGATCAATGAGTTTATTTCCTCTATAGTATATTCAGCGCCCGAGATTCTTTCTTCTGTCTCTTGTATTCTGTTGATTATACTTGTCTCTGTAGATCATGTTCGTTTACCCACATTTTCCATATCCAGCCTTTCCTTGGTTTGTGTTTTCTTTATTACCTCCATTTCGGTCTTCAAGTCTTAAACTGTTTTCTTTACCTGTCTGATTGCTTTTTCTTGGTTTTCTTGGGTATCTTTGAGGGATTCATTAATTTCTTCTAACTTTTTATCTTCTCTTCTATTTCTTTAAGAGAGTTTTTCACATCCTGTTTAAGGGTCTCTATCATTTTTATAATGGTATGTTTAAAGTCGATTTCTTCCACTGCTTCTGGATTAGGGTGTTCAAGTCTTCCTGTTGGGTGCTCGCTGGATTCTGGTGATATGATGTTGCTTTTCAGGTTGTTGGAGGAATTCTTGCATTGGTGCCTGTCCATCTCTTCCTTCAAATGCGGTCAGGGGAGTCATGGCGTTTTGGGCCCATCTCTTCTGTGGCTGACTGAGTACTTGGGGTTTTTCTTGGTCAGCCCCCTCTTAGGTCCCCTCAGCACTGGAGCTGGCTCTCAGATCCCCTCCGCCCTGAAGCAGGCTGTGTTGGTGGATCCCTCCAGATGGATCCCAGCACAGGAACAGGGCCCCTCGCTGGGCCAAGGACCCGCAGACAAAAGAGCAGGCATGGTGGGGGGCAAGGTTGCTTGGAACAAAGAAACCCCTGGGTCAGGAGCCCTCACCACTGGGTCCCCAGACCCTCCTTCCCAAAGCAGGCTGAATTGGGGGATCCCAGTGCCCAGCCGATGGAATGGAGTGCTTTGTGGGAAAATGGAAAGTGGTAAACAGAGAAAGCCAGTAGCCGGGAAGAAGCCCTGCTGAATGGTCAGAAACATTTAGGGGAATTGGAGCCCCCCCTCCCCCTACACTCACTCTGCTCCCAGGACTGTCCAGTCAGGTATGCACACACTTAACCCTCCAGATGGATCCTGGCCAGATTAAGTTATAAAAACCGAGACTGTGTCCCAGGGAGGAAAGCTCCGGTGGAAACCTGGACCCTCCTTCTAAGCATGTGTGTGGGAAAGAGAAGATTGGAGGCAATGGCGTCCCTTGAGAAACTGTTGTGTGGCTTATTGTCAGCAGACCTGTTGAGACATGATGGGGGTGGGTCTCTATATCCACCTTCATGGTGTAGGGATCAGTAGGAGTCTTGGGTCAGCATGAAGAAGCAGAGATGACCTGCTGGGTGAGGAACCACTGCTGGATGGACCTGGAATCTCATCTACCTCGTAGTCAGTCTCTACATATGAGAAGCAAGCTTGCAGGCCAGTGTCCTCCAACACGCTGTAGCACTTAAAGATTTCCAAAGGGCTCTGGAAAACTAGACCCAGGGTTTCTGTGACCCGGAGTTCTGCTGGGATTCTAACTGGTACTGGGGACCTGACTTTTGATTTTTTAGCCTTAATTATAGCCCAGCATAATCATGTACAATCTTCTGGAGATGCCCATCAAGTGTAGAGGCACCCTGTCGGTGCTAATGCTGGTCAAAGCAGATTTTGAAATAAAAATTTGCCGTATTCATGCTTCTAAAAAAATTGAAACTTTTATAAGCTTTATTAATAGACATTACAAATAAATAAAAATGTCTCACACCAAAATAAAGCACACCCAATTCTATACAACTCAGTTAACTTCTATGTAATTAGAATAGACACTCAGGACAAAAGTCGCAGAATTTCACAATAAATTTTATGTTTTCATTATTAAATATATCTTATGAACTCATCCACCACCAAAACAAAAAAAATCCATGGCAAAATTATAACAACAACAACCAAAAATAAACACAACTAGACCTATATTTTACTTAATATATCATGTCAATCATCTTAATCAAGTCCCTCCTCATCCCTTATACTTAGGCTGTCTTGTTATCTTTTCTTCACAATATACCATGCTCACATGCACAATTTTTCAAATATATACATATGTCATTTATACAATTCTGCATATGAAAGAGAAAAATGCAAATTCTTTTCCTTTCAGATTATGTGAGTTCATTTTAATATTATACATTTTACTTTCATCCTTTTTTTCTGAAAATTTTTAACCCCATTTCTAAAGGGAAAATTATATCCATGCTAACATCAGTGGTATTAACACCATTGTCTACTTTACAACTTTTAAAACTGTTATAATACATTGTATATATGTATTTATATACACATAAGTTTAGAAGTAATAACATGTCTCTTAAGTAATATTCCTAAATGCAAAATCATTTGTTAGCAATCATTCAAACCTTGCTAAGACTTTAGATTTCCTCTAAATTTAAAATATTGAATAATTATAGACATATGGCTTGAAAGACAGAATATCTACCTCTTATAAGAATTTTCCTCAAGACTTTTAAAAATTCTTTTCAGAAATCTATTCTTTCAAAATCGTACCTTTCACAATGAAAATCAAATTGTAATCATCTGTGCCATCTCTCTGAAGTTGTTAAGCAACTACCTGAGAAGAAGTGTGATTTTAGAGAGTGAGAAAAAGTTGTATTTGACATAACCTAAATTCCTTTAGAGATTATCTTTGTCATCACCAAAAGTGGCAGACATTTGAAAAAGAAAAATCCCAAATATATATTGACTCTGAATTAAGTTATTGAAGAATATAATTCAAACCTTCCTTTTGCATGGTAAAAATTTCAGGCCATATTAAATAAAACAGGTCTACAGATTTCACATATATGTGGACAACGCATTGAAATCCTGGCAATAGATAAGTTATGCTCTCTGTCTCTCATCAGCATCCTGTAGTGGTACAGCATAAATTCAGGCCTGTTATGAACAGTTCTTATGGGACTAAACTCAACTCACAGATTTTGAATATTTAAACCAGACACTTCATATCACAGAACCTCCTTACTTTGTTTCAAGAAGCTTGTATTTCAAAGAAAAGACAGGACTATACGAGGCAAGGGTGAGTTGAGTGAACTGAATATCAATAACCTTCTATTAACTTATCATATGATCTTATTATAGAATAATATAACCAAGCAAAAGAGGCATTTTAGAAATTTTTGAAATATTATATCTATAAATACTTGTACTATTCCACTTACATTTTGTAAACATTTCATATGTTAGTTCCTTGAAAACCTAAACTTCTTTTCACAAAACATAGTTGGGGTATTTTCCCCGGTATATAATTGTAGTGAATCTAAAAATCCATATTGGTAACAATAAAGATAGATCATGTACAAACAGAATATTATACTGAAGCTTTATACATCATATATCCATAAAATATTATGAGGTAAGTAATCACTAAGTAGAATTTATCTTTATTGGTATATAATAAAAGTATTTTGAGGTAAGATTGGTTTGAAAACCATGGTCAATTTTTTAATTCTAATTAAATGCATGTTTATATATTATCTAGCATCTAATTTGCAACCTGTAAAATGCATTTTAAGTGTAAAACTTTAGACAAATTTTATAGGAAAAATGATGATTCTTACAATGGAAATGAAATTGGCTTTCCTTGATGGTGCAAGTCTCCTCCCTTGATTTACAGTATCTCTGCATGGCGGTATTTCATTAGATTACACAAATCTCTGGACTGACATACTGGTTCTTATTCATAAGGAACTGCCTTGCAGCTATGCACTCTAATTAATCAAGGTCATTTGAATACATTTTGCATGAAGCACCTTAAGCTCAGCATGCCAGTCTGCGTATTTATCAAATTACTAATCAATATGCTGCACCACAGTCACCACCAGGCTTTCAGCTATCCGAGGATGCCATATGAATTAGAACCATTCAAGCTCTCATCCGCATAAACAAAATTAGTGCATGTCGTTAAATTTCATGGGACAGAGCAATGAGATATGGCTTAAATAGAAAGAATCACCATCAGTATTTTACTTAAGTTTAAAACGAAGCATTTTAAACTTCCACAAACCATGTATTAAGCTGGCTTCGATTTCACTTTCTTTCTCCAACATATTACCTGCACTCTATTGGTAAAGTAATTTATTCCATCCTCTGTGGAGGGCCAGGATCTTATTTGCCAGCATATTTATCTTCCCTGCCACTGCACTGTCATTCATCTGCAGTCTCCACGGAGGACCAGACCTGTGCAGAATTGCAATTAGGATTGATTCAACTAAATCCAGACCACAAAGCTGATGCTGACAGGGTGACCCCAAGAGAATTTAAGATGTGAAGCTAGAAAATACACAAAGAGGAAAAGAAAGTATTTAAATCCACATCTCGTTATGTTTTTTATTGCTTGTTATAATTAGATCAGAATGAGCACTTCCGTTCATTTTCAGAATGATTGTGAAAAAGTTAAACAGCTTTTGAGCAATTTTGGAAAAAAATAAAACCAAATATCTGCAAGCAAATCTCTATGTTGAGATCAAAACAGCAGTTTGTGAAGAACACAAACCCAATTTCTGCGGTTGTGCACCTTAGGGTTTCTCCTCCATGTGGGAGAAGAAACACAATAAAGTTCCATAGATGAGATGCTTGGCTTCCATATCCTTGTGGGGCAGATCTTCAACATAATCACCACAGAAGCCTCACCTGCCTGTCACTTAAATGCTCTGATAGAATTTCCTAAATAATTCCCCATTCAGTGTGATAGTTTTGTGATTTCAAAAGGCAGTAGCTGCAAGTACAGGAAATAACCTAAGAGTATTTCTTCTGACCTGTCATATGTGACATGTCATATCAATCCTGAGCTTCTACACTTTACATTAGGAGTTCCCCATTATTGATGACCTGTCTTCATTCCACTTATACAGCAGGGGAAGGAGAGTTTGCCATTGGGGAATGAGTCAAACTTCCTCCATAATGTAAGAAATGAAATTGGAAATGGAAAATAACAGTGGCTGAGTAATCTTCCCTAAGGAGATGTCTTTAGACTTTTTCTTTTTCCTTTTTCCTCCTGGGAAAAGGAACTTTGCTTTCCCAAAGGGAAAATGCTCTATGTGCAAGAACAATTTGATTTATTATATTATTGGAAATGATAACACCACAGACAGCAAAATATTCAATAAAGAAAAATCAAATTGGGCAAAGGACAGGATTATGTAGTTTGGTGAAGAGAATTGGGCATGAGGTGTCAAAAGTCTCTTCATGTTTTCCTGCTTAACCAAGTCATTTCATGTAAAAGGGTTGAAAAAGATCCTCCTGCAGTGCAGTGAAAGTCTGTCAAAAATTTCATAATGAACATTAAGATTTTAAGATTTTTGGAATGTATACTGCAATTAATTTACGAGAGAAAGAATGATGAGACCTATTTTCCTTCATAAAGACTCCATTTTCACTATAGTAAAAGAAACTCTAATAGGCAATTAATCTGAGTTTCCTCTATTCTAGGTCAAGAAATGGCAGAGCAGACAATTTGCATTCAGCTTCAGAATCGTACACATAAAGTAAGTCTACTATGATCTTATTCAAATTACTTTGCTCTGCCTTTGCTAAAATCTTATGTTTATAGTATCAAATGCAGATTCTACAATACATATGACATATATTACAAGAATGTCATACATACCTGCATAATACCTCATACCTTTAAAGAATATTTAACTACATTGCTTTTTAGGAGCACTGCACTCATTAATCTAAAAGCATGATAATGTTTGTCATAATGCCACATCCATATTTTCTCACCATTGACAGAAAATTTGTCTATTTAATATGTGGAATTTATATTCATATAGCTGAACCCTTCATAAATAAATCAGCAAGAAGAGAAACATGATATATTAAGTATTCTAAGAACTCGTGAACGCAGTGAAAGATATGATTTTGACTACTTAAAGTAGGAGATAGTTTTCTCTTTCATTTTACAACTACTAACTGCTCTTATCCAAGATTCAGAGTTCCCTAGAAATAAAAGTAAGAAGTAGTTATGACACTTAGGCAATTATGATGTTGATTCTCTCTTTTACAGCATGGAAACTGTTCTGTAAATATCAGAACTGTCAGAGATTAGGTTAACCAAATATTGATTTGGAGCACAGAATAGAGCCTTTTCAAATTGAGACTATGAGTCTGAGGTATAGCAGCTTAATAGCTTAAGACTTTTCTAGAATGTGTAAAGACTTGGTTTGATCCTAGCTTGACCCCAATAAGTGAGAATTTACATACACACACACACATTTTATATATATGTATATATACACACGCATATATACACACACACATATATATAGGTGTGTGTATACATACATACAGATAAATGTGCCTGCATATGTCCTGGGAAATGATTGCATCCCTGTAGTCACCTTTATGGTTAGGTTGAATGAGCTGATTGAAGCTGCAATCCTTGACAAAGATATTGTGCCACAGAAGAAGTTAGTTCAAACATGACACTTGTTTGGATCATCTATTACAAGGAAAAAACACACTCTTGTCTTGATTACTTTTCTATTACTGCAATAAAACACTATGAGGGTTTATTTGGTCTTTGGTTTACAGAAGAATAACAATTTATTGTATCAGACATGCATGGCCAAGTTCAGTCTTGACTACATCCCAGCTTGGTGAGGGCTGTTGGGTAAGATTTCCCACTCATAGAGTAGAAGGTCTTGGTAACTGATGCTTTCTTGTATGGAGATTTAGTTTTCTTTAAGGATGTTGCCCCTATTGGGTTGACCAAGTTCAAATAAAGTCTGCCCATCCAAGCCTACATGCGAAGAACCACTTGGAAACAACAGGTTTTAAAAACTAAAGGAAGACACAAAGTTGAATTAATAGTGGAGTAGGAATGAAACTGAGAGAAGCTGGGAGAGGGAAGGTAAATATGAGCAAAATATATTGTGCAAAATTCTCAAATAACTATAAAATTTCAAACAAAATAGGTATTTCTGGTATGAAATTGGCATTGGTGGATATAATTTACTTCAGGTTTCTGTACCTCTGTTAGTCTGTTTCTCTCTGATTCTCTCTGTGTCACTGTCTTTTTTACTCTCTCTGTCTTTTTCTCTGTGTATGTGTGCATATGTATTTTCTGTCTGTGTGTGTGTGTACAAGAGAAAGTAAAAGAGAGATATGACTTGAAAAAAGAGGTATAAAAAATTCTCATTTATCAAGAAATAGTACCAAGAGAAAGAAAAGCTAATGAGAGAGATATGTTCAGTACGAAGTGTGTTGAATCTTTGAAGCTTCAATGAATGTTCATACTCAGAAGAAAATTGTGTCCCTGGAACTGAAGGCAGCTGACATAAGCAGGCCACATCGATCCAAACCTATCTTTCCCTTACAGGGGACCCAAAGAGAAGGATCGTACGTTCCAGTTGCAGAACAAATGAAAAGTGCTCAGAAGTAGTGGTTAGTATTCAAATATGGAGATTGTTTCTAAAGATTCAGAATTCCAGCTTTCTAAATAAAATGCTCAACTTTATGCAGTTGTTAGGAAATTGCCAGTGGCCTTGGGAGAGTGTGGTATGGGATAAAGAAGGATAAATACATGAATCATTTTAAAAGAGGCAACAGCATAGACATCAAAATCATAGCGCAAAATATCAATGGTGTATTATAGCAGAGAGAAAGGCAACCTAACAGATGACCGCAAGGGAAACTTGTAACTCAACCTACTCACTCAGGAACAGGGAATTTTACTAACAGTTCCACATTACCAGTATACTTGGATTTACATTTGAAATAGTATTGAATTTAAAAAAGAAACTAAAACTGAGAATATTTCTGAGAAGTCCATCAAGTCAATGCTTTTCAAGAGTAAAGTGTCAAAGCAGGAGCCAAAGCAGAAGTCACAGTCAGTGACTTGGTCAAAAGCATACTACATCAGTAAACGCTGCTTTGGAATTGAGACTGATAAGTCCATCCATATTGTGCCATGCCAGTGAAAAGACTTTGGTTCAGAGAAGAGAACTGATTTCCATGACCCAAGGGACCACTGAACAATTGCTATGATGAACAAAAGAGTTCCTCAGAATGTAGTACCCGTGGGAGATGAAAAGAATATAAGGGACATGCACCGAAAAGGATGTTGGGATTCATAAGGTGTTTCAAAGAAAAACTGAATTTATTGGAGAATAGCCCAAAGCAGAGTGCAGACTTAATGGGGAAATTATAAATACATGCTTATTTGTATAGAATAGTTATTATTTGGGGAAAGCACATAAGGAAATCAATGAAGGAGAAGTGGATAATTAAATATGTCTACAGTTTTTTAAAAACTAGATGATTAAAAAGAGTAGACAGTGACAGATCAATAAGATCAATAAAAACAAAGAATCTGAGAAATGACCATCACAACTCAGAGGATAACAAGAATAATAGACCAAAAGCAGGAGTGTGAGACAGGTTAAATGCAGAGACCAGCGAGCTGCCTACACTTGAATTTGACAAGAGCCAAAAACTATTGTCAAGAGCCACTACCATGTGACCAGAAGCACAGCAACGGTATTTGCCTGCACAGTGTCAGTCTTTAAAAACTGGGGATGAGTTACATGAAATTGGAATTCCTATTTTCTTAAACACTGATGAAAATCAAAGGAGAGGATGCAAATGAAAGTTCTGATACAGTTAGAGGCTACCTTGTAAGTCTCCAGTGACAGTGTCCATCCCTCACAAATGTGCTCACATCTAGGCAAACTGGGCTCCTTCCATGAATGTCATTATCTCAAAACTACTGCTCTAAGTTCTAAAGACATTTCATCTCAGAGTATATTTCTGCTGACATTTCCAATATTATCAGAAAGTGCACCCATTTTTCAGCTCAATCTATTTTGATAAAATATATTTTAATATATTTGTAGATATCATTTAAAATTACTTAAACAATTTTCCATACACCCAATCTTTTTGGCATGCTTGTTAGTTGTGTTCCAGTTTCAACAATCAAAAAAAAAAAAAAAAAAAAAAGAAAGAACATCTTTAAGCCAAAAGTCATGGCTTATTAGCATATATAAGTTAATTTAGCATACGCATCAATGGGTTTTAACAAGAAAATTAAATACATATCTGTCATTGTAATTTGTTCTACTGTTCTCCCTCATCCATGATCCTCCCCAAATCCTGCTTTTGCTTATCTTGCCTCTCCCTTGTTCCCTTCCTCCTCTTAACCTCTCAGGCACCCCCCTCTTCCATTTAATGTCACAGATATTGCCTCCTTCATTTTCCTCATCCTCCTTGAGATCTCTTCCTCTGTTCTCACATTCTGCTTTCTAGTTTCATGACTGAAAGAAATATAATAAAGAATGGAGGGGAGGGGAAGGAAGGAGAGGAAGTGTCTTTCTGTATCTAGCTTGATACACTTAACATAATGTTTTCTGATTTCCATTCGTAAAAATACCAAATAAAAGCAAATTAAAGAAAGAATTTTTATGTTGGCTCACAGTTTGAAGGCACAATCCATCGTGGAGGAAGGCACAAAAGTAAGTGTGTTTGTAGCTATGGTGTCAGGAGTGTGATGCAGCTATACACAGTATATGAAACCAAAAGATGTCAACACAAGTATCTTAATTCTTCATTTTCATTTTTCTTCTGTCTGGGGAGCTAGGCTACACACATATTTAAAAATGCTCTGGAAACAGTTCCCTCACTGCATGTCCAGAATGAGTCTCTTCACTGTTTCTATATCTAATCAAGTAGAAAATAAAAAATGAATGAGCACAGTTTCCTTCATTGGTCTAAAAATGCCTAGAGTTTCTTTTGGAGTTTTTTGTTTGTTTTATTTTGTTTGAATTTTAAGTTTAAATAAACTCCCATGTTCTTTTCATACATGTGAACGGGCACCTGGGCTAGTCCTGTGTCCTGGCTGTCATGGATAGTTAAGCAGTAAATAAGGACCCAAAGGAAACAAATCAGGTCTCTGTATTCTAAAGTCCTGTTGTAAGTAAATCCCTAAAAATAATGAACCTCATTTCTCAGCTATTTCATATGCTATAGCCATTTCACACAAATATAAGGAAACAGAGAACTATAGAGGTCTTTCCACAAAAATTCATTTGGAAAACTGTCAGGTTACCGAAATTGGATCAAATATTGTGATACAATCTTGTCAATATTTTACTCTATGTTTGGCTACAACATGTCAATTTTTTGGTTACTGAATCTGTATTGAACATCTCTGACTACTTAATAGTTTGCAAAAGTAAAAGAGAGAAAGGAGGAAAAATATTTCAAGAGAACCAAATTCAGTCTAAAGCTGTTATGGGTTCTGTGATCCCATTGGGAAGAAGAGACTTGTGTGCCCAGAGCTGCTTCAGAGTTCTGCTCCGTTAACACCAGCAGTGCCAGCGCTGGTGCCAACAGGACATTTCCATGAAAGTTGCATGGGACATCAGCAAGCACATGGCAGCATTCCATCCCTGGGCTAGAGCATTCACAGTCTTTTCATGTGCAACCTCTTTATTCCCTAATTGCTGTTGTTGCCAGATCCATCTGAACTTTATTTGTTTTTAAAATTATGCTTGTGCCTGTTGTGTTTATCTGTGTATGTGTATCTTTTGTGTGTGTCTGAGCATACGTACATGTGTGATAGTGGGAAGGGGTTGATAGTAGATGTTTTATTCACTCTCTGTCTTTTTTTTGTGACAGGATTTCTCACTGAATTTGGAGCTCACCAATTCAGCTAAGCTTATGAAGTCAATCAAATAGATTATGTACTTCCAACATCCACTGGTGAGAGAGACATGGGGCAAGTATCCCCATTCTGAAAGCGAGGAAGGGGAGGAAAAAGACAGCAGGAAAACCAAGTTAAAACACATCAGAGCAAACTTTAAAATTTGAATCTCAAAAATATCATTAACTACCTCTCCTGTCTATCTGGAAAACTGAGATAGGACGTCCTTTCCATGACAGCAGCTCTCAAGAATTCCACCAATTCTCTAAAAGTTATTTAACCCAAGGGCTTATGTGACTAGGCAAATGCTTATCTGCTCTGATTTATGCTACATTCCTAGCCCTATCATTGGCTGAAATCAGAAACATGATAGTAAATCTTCAAAACAGACCCCAGGTTTATTGGTGTGTTTGTGTGTATGTGTGCAACATTTTGCTTTCAATGGTTTGCCTTAGCCATGCCTTATTACAAGCCACCCATTCTAAACTTTGTTTGAGATTTTATTTTAAAAAGTGAAGCTGAAACAGCATAAGACTAGAAATGTATCTTTGGTTTTCTTATCAAAGCCAATTTGTTTTGTGTATATGATACAAAAAGCTACATGTCAGAAAATGAAACAGTCACCATAAACTAAAATTAAGAAAGCTTCTTTACTGCAGGTTGTGAGAATTTTCCAGATTCCCTTCTGATTTAGCAAACAAGCCTCAACAAATACATGTATTTCTTAAACTGAGTGTTAACATGACACAAATATAAATGTTTTGATTAATGAGAGAAAATAAATAAATGCACTATCGATTGTATGATCTTTTTCTTTAAAACTTTTCAGAAATTCTTTCACAGTCATGTATCACTCTTTCGAAAACATTGTCACTGAAATTCATCATGATAAAGGTGTACTTAATAGATATATAAGATTGTTTTAATATTTAAATATTAAAATAAACAACCAAATAAAAATCTCTTTTTGACTAAAAGCATGTACATAAACCTCTATTTACCATCATAGTAATGAGTAGGAACAGATGGAATAATTACCATAAATATAGGGAATAAGGCAAGGATATTAGCGATTCTAAACACAGGAAATGAGGAAAAATAAACTTTGAAAACTTTGAAGAATAAACAAAAGAATAGAGATGAAAAAGGAAGTAATAAAATTCTCCTTCTTGAAGGTTACATGATTGTCCATGTAGGAAATCCCAAGAACTGTGTAACAAAACATCTCAGAATGAATAAATGAGGTCAGTACAGTCACAGTAATAGTGTGCAAAATCAACTGCATTAAGTTAACTCTATTATTTAGAATTATTCCAAAAGATGTAAGTTCTTAAAATCACATTAGTTATATTTCCCCATAGAAATATAATTTATATAGGATAGGCAGATAGACAAATGAGCAATGATAGAAAGACAAATGGCAAATAATAGATAGATAAATAATAGATAATTAGATGGCTAGGCAGAATGATAGACAGATAGACAAGCAGAGAGACAGACAGAAAGATAGATGATGGGTTGATAGATAGATAGATAGATAGATAGATAGATAGATAGATAGATAGATAGATAGATAGATAGAGAGATAGATTTAAACACTTAAACTCAAGTGGTGCAGTTCACTAAGAGTCTATTGGCCCAGAACCAAAGACACTGATGTTGTAATTCTAGCTTCAAACCCAAAGGCTTAAACACAGTAGGAGAATGTTTGCCTAAGTCCCAAGTCTGCAGCTTATACATCAGGAACATCATTGCTGGATTGCAGAGGTAGAAGGTCCAGATGAAGAAAAGAGAACCCATTTCCCTCCCTTACCTTCTTGTCCTGTTCAGTGACTTTGCACAATCACACTGGTAATTTTCTACAGCAACAGATTCAAATCTCAATTTCTTCTGAAAATGCCACTCAGATGCAACCACAAAATTCTGTTTTACGGCCACTTGGCATACTCCTAACCCATTCAAGTTGACACATAGGAAGATAAAGAGAGGACCACACAATGCTGATTAGTGCCTACCAGACTGTAGGTTTTAATCTATATGCATGTGAAATGCGTTCTTACTTGAAAAAAAATGCTACAAATAACAAATGTGAAAAGGAGAAACAGAACGATAAACCTAAATATATACGTGACATTGATAAGAGGATTATTTCGTTTTATGTCTTCATTTAGCAGTCTATGAGAAAGACCAGTATGTGAACACTTGAAGTCTAAAACATATTAAGTATCTCAGAACTCAATAGAAAACAAGATCTTATCAAAAAATACTAAACTACTCAAAAAGAAAACATTGCATTTGGTAGAAAAAAAGATCGATTGGTCATTCAATTAAATTACCATCTCTTCCTAAACTTTTTATAAGACATTTTTATATCTTGATTTTTAAAACAATTAACATGGGGTAATTAAACTTCAGAAAAATTCTATTTATGTACCATTTATTATGCAGTCATGTTATTAGATGAGAAACTTGTTTGTTTTGTTTTAGATGACCTTCAACACAGACAGAAGTGACAATTTCAGCAGCTATCACTCCACACCTGTATATTTCCATCCATTGGGCCCAAACTTACTTTGTATTTTACAGTGGTTTTAAAGTTTTTCACCTGGAGAAAATCGTTCCTAAAATCAGAGACCATGAGTTGGCACATCAAGCGACATGTTCTGACAGGTGAAAGTGCTGAGCATGGTGGTAAGTGTATAAATGAGCTGGAGCCTAGCCGAAGGCTGTGCAATCAATCTCACTTTGAAATGGATGGCTATTCTTGATGATAGTTTTGTTTGTGTGCTACCCAATTGAATCTGTAAGGATAAGTACAGCTTAGAAATAGGCACTGAATTTCTTTTATCTTAGACAATCAAACACCTTGGTGATAAACTGTTTCTTAAGAGCTAAATTGATTTAATCTAGCAACATTAAACTTATGTCATAGGGAATACAAAAGTATAAAAACTCCTAGTTTTCCTTCAGTTAGTTTTGAATTATGCATAGGCAGAGCATTTATGGTGTGACATGAGTCAAACTACCTTCATCTCTAAAATCATATCTCTCACCTCAGTAAAATCCATACTCTTTCCAGCTAACATTACTATAAATGAATACCAAGTAATCTACAATTTTAATTATCCTTTGCACTTTCCTCATTAGTCTCGTGAGAAGTAGAAAACTCTATGTTCACGATGACTGCTGTAGTCCATATCTCTAGATGTGAAGCAGGTGGAAAAATTATGCAATGAGCCATTTTATTTATTGGAGAAAAAGTCCTAAGAATTAAAGAAATCCTAGACAACCCTTTTAAACATCAACAACATAGACAGGCATAAATAGTGAGTCGTACTGTTTTCAACTAGCAGAGCCAATCATTTGAATAGAAGATATGCTATCTGATACAATAGAACTAAAATAATAAGAAATAAAGCTACAATATGAAGCCTTAATATTTCACAGGAAGTGTTTGTTTTACCTCAGTTTGGCTAATTGGATCATTTCCACATGAATGAGGTACAGGGCAAATTATTTACAGATAATTACATGGTGTGCTGTTGCTAAAACATTAAGATACAGTTGTGCCACAGGAAATATTGCTGCAGACACATCACGAATGCATCACTGAAGGGGTTGTGAAGAGAAGTTGATTCAAAGAGTCTGCTCAAGCAGAGGCACAAGTATCAAATTACTTTATTTTACAAAGTTTTATAAATATTTCTAAATTTCGCTTTTCATGAATGGTGAATCAAATTCATTCTTTTAAATTTGCCTGGTCTGTAAACATGAAAATATATTTTATTGTTATTCATAACCAGCATTTACCTTCTTTGAACGTGATCATGACCATTGTTGATATGGGTAAATCTTTAGCACTGGACCACTCCCTCATAATAAAGCACTTGAAAAACAACAGAAGTATCTAATACTATTCAGAGGATTGTGACTGCATTTATATTTCTGTCATGTGGCACCATGAACTGCCTAGGTCATTAATTGATAAGTATCTTAACTTTATACAATTGCTACATAGCAGAGAACATTTTATATCATTGCCCTATCCTCTAAGAGGAGAGTCAATGCAAATCAGCCTTTCAAATAACCTAAAGAGGAAAATATGTCCCCCTAGGAAATCTACCTGACAGACTTTAGAAATAGGGTAAAACCTGCCTGAAATGTAAATTGGCACCACGTTCTCTCTGCTATGGCCCACTTCTATGCTGTGATAAACTTTGCTCACCCATTTTCCCTTTATTCGTTGTCTACCCTTACCCCATTGTGATGCCTCACTTTATTAAAATAAATTCTACCTATATTTTATAGCACATTTTGAGGTTCTAGACTGTGTTTTCTTCCAGAGGAGATTGTGGTTGCAGGGAGTGAGAGGAGAAAGAGTGATACTGAGAGGTACATTTGCTGTGCTACAATTGGAGTGAGCCAAGTCCTTGTTTAATTATGCCATCATTAATGTCTAAACAATACTTCAGATCCTGCTAATGAACATTTAAAAGGTGTTTGCACCTGGGATAATGATTGATCTTTTAGGTTCTGTATTTTCAGACATTATGGATATTAGTTAAGTCAATTTTTGCCTCATTGTTTTAAACACAATTTTTGAAAAAGCAGAATTTTTTGCAACTTAGCAAACGCCAACTTCTCAAACATCAATTTACAATTTATTGTAAGAAAATTTTTTTTCATGCTTTTCTGAACTATTTTGACTATCTTTTACTGAAAACTAAAAAAAAAAAATCATGATTTTGTGCCTCAACCCCACTGCATTCCTGCATCTTTGAAGAACTCTTTTTCTTATCAAATCTCAAGGAGTTTCTGTAATCAAAACTCCACAAAATGGACAGGAATATGATTATGCAACTTTGCAACTTGAGCTACAGAGGTATTTATAATGTATCACACTTATAAAAAGAAAATAATAAACAAAAAACATGAATGTGAAAAAGAGAACTTTACCAAAATCTAAAGTTCAGTACAGAATGTGATAATATTCTTCAGGGAGAGGATAGTTTCACTGATTGCTAGCAAGTTCAGAAAGATAGACTTGGGGAAATTTTCTGTGACCTGTAACAGGGCTCTATGCAGGGTAAATACACTTTTGTTCATGCCTTCGAAAAAAAGTTACAGCAGTCTTCCTATGTAACTGTAAAGTAGTATTGCTTGACATAAATTTCCCTAGCTATCAAATTGTCTGCACCTAATAGACAATATCATAGATTTTATAAGGATATAGTTGGTTAAACGTTACAAGAACCTGAAATTACGTAATTTTTTTCTGCATCTGACTGATTCCACTTTTGAAGCTTCAATAAAACTTACCTGCTTATATTCACAGATAAATGAGTACATACCATATTTGTACTTTGCAATCTGGGTTGTCTCACTCAGGATGATTTTTTTCCTGGTTCCTTTCAGTTATCTGTAAATTTTATGATTTCTGGGGATTTTTTAACCACAAAGCAACATTTCTTTGTGTAAATGTACCATACTTTTACTATCCATTTGACTTTTGAAGGACATCTTGTTTGTTTTCAATTTCTGGCTGTTATAAATAGAGCAGCAATGAACATAGTTGAACATAGTCTCTATGGTAGATAGGATGAAGCATCCTTTATGTGTATATGCTGAAGAGTGATATAGCTGGATCTTAAGGTAGATTAATTTCTAGCTTTCTGAGGAATCACCACACTGATTTCCATTGTAGTTATACAAGTTTTCACTCACACCAGCAGTGAATGAGTGTCCCCTTATTCATTTGTATTCTTAATGACATTTTTGAACTACCTTTAAATTTGCTGAAGTAAGTATTGCCAGTATTATTTCTTGAAACTTAATGTTGCTCACTTCTAAGGAATCTAATATTCAGAGTGCTCAATAAGAAGATCAAGAATTCATGAGTTTTCTCTTCATGAATTCCACTTTCCTATCTTTCACTGCAGTCTCACTTTAGAACTTCCAAAGGGAAAAGAGAGAGGAAGGGGGAAGCAATTGGCCTTTAGCTTCAAGGAAGGTATGCACAACTGCCACAAGCATGGATAAGTGAAGGGAGAAAGAAGCATGTGTTTGTTTTTATAATTTTGGCATAATCATATATAGGGTAGAGTTATATTGCACCAGAATAGAAATTATCTTCTGAAACTTCACATACAGTCTTCAGTCTTTTACTCCTTTATAAGCTTTGAATTGTGAATACTGATGAGCCTGTCACTCTCCTGATTGTCATACATGATAATCTCTAAAATTCATATCATTTCAACAACACTCCAGTGACACCAAAGGAAGGATTACTACACCTGAGGCTTAAGCTCAATGAAAATATGCTATAACATATCTATTCCTAACTCTACATTGCTGTATTTTGTTATTTCCCCATTTCCTTGATAGAAAATAGACCATGCCTTGAGCATCTTTCATTTTGAAACCCCTTGCTTGATATTTAGGTTTTTCCATTTTATGTGTTGCTCATAGGAATTTTTTGGATCTGCTTTTTTAATTTAAACTCAATGTTTCTTGCATAGTTCTGTAAATCTCTACATCTCCACACTTGATATTCTTTACTCCTATCACCTTCTCACTTCTTTTCTAGATAGCTTGGGTAAGCATAAGCCTTTTAAATGAATATACTTATGTTTGCTTCCCAATTATGCATTTAATTAATTTCAGAAACTATCCACAAGGTGCAATAATTTAATAAAAATCACCTGTCAATCAAGTTGAGATAAACTGATTTATATATTGTATTAAACACATTCTAAATGAAGAAATAATAAAAATGCTACATGTACAGGGTTAGAATTAACAACTCAGAAACCATTTTTTACACATGCACTGGATAACTGAGCAAATGAAATCTACATGGCACAAGCAGGACCACTTTCCTATCTTCAAAGCAAAAAGAGAGAGGTGGGAAGAAGTAACTGCTCCTTAGCTTCACGAAAGGTGTACCGCAACTACCACAAGCCTGGATAAGTGAAGAGAGAAAGGTACATTTGTTTAAGTTTGCACATTTTTGGCATATTCATATATATGTTAGAGTTATATTACACCAGACTAGGAATTACCTTATGAAATGTAATATACAGCCATCCATCTTTACTGATGAGCCTCTCACTCTCACGACTGGCACTGTATCAGAGATACAGTTCTCTGGTTGTATCAGAGAACACAGTGGCAGAAGAGCACTAAAGAAATGAGAATTAATTCTTTAAAAATGGGCTTTATTAGAAGACATTAATATAAATTCATCTCTCAGTAGCTCTGTAGATAGACAGGTAAAGAAACAAATATGATTATGTTTGAACATACTGATTAAATATACATACATTATGTGCATCTTTATTCTGAGTTAGACAAGAAATGTCATTCGATATCACTAAGTATCACTAATATACACCTCTTGATGTCTTCATATCATTCTTAAGTAAAAAGTTATCAGATTGTTTTTGAAATTTTATCTATTCTAGGACAGAAATAGTTAAAATAAAATCAACCTAAAGCACTCAGTAGTATCAGAAAGCCATATGTTCTAACAAAACGATGAGGCATGCCAAAAAGAACACAGGAGTCAAGTGAAAGTTCCAACTGCAAAATTAGAATTACTTCAGTAACAACAACAGAATAATGGTAATGAATTACAATTCCCAACATGACCTAAGTATGGATTAGTTACTGATGATATAAACTAAATGAGGAGAAATATGAATAAATAATAGACAAGGGAAAAGAAATATTTCCTATAAATATGTCTCAAAATATGTTCATGTATTCCCTCAACAAGAACTGGAGTCAAATTCTGCTCCGACTTGGATTTGGAATGAATCTAGTGACTTACTTCCAGGATAACAACAGGAAAATGTACAAAGGGAAATGTAGCACTTTTTACTATTGGAGACACCTGGCAGCTGCTTAGTAGCTAGGATATCAAGACTAAATAATCACATATTTCTATTAGAAACCCCAGTGTGACCATGGTTAAAGTCATTTCTCCTCTATGGTATTTTTTGCAAAAACCTGTAACCACTTTCTGATGTGGGATTTCCTTCTGTATGCTGTGAATACCATTGGTTAATAAAGAAACTGTTTTAGACCTGTGATAGAGTAGAGTAGAGCTAGGTGGGGAAAACTAAACTGAATGCTGGAGGAAAGGAAGCAGAGTCAGAGAGAAGCCATGGAGCCACTACCGGAGACAGGCACATGGAAAATTTGCTGGTAGGCCACTACCTCGTGGTGATGCACAGATTAATGGAGATTAGTTAAATTAAGATGTAAGAGTTAGGCAGTAAAAACCTAGAGCTAATGGGCCAAGCAGGATTTAAATAATATAGTTTCTGTGTGATTATTTTGGGAGTATGGGCAGCCGGGAAATGAACGACCTTCCAAAGATGAGAGAGTATTAGATAAGTACAAACTCAGGGACAGTCTTGTCAGGACTCCAGAACTCCTTGAATTTGTGAAAGGCTAGGTGATGACTGACAACTCATCACGATATGGAATTACCTAGGAGTTCAGATTCTGAGCATATCTGCGAGTAAGTACCTAATAAATTTATTCAATGTGGAAAGACCCACCCTAGAAGTAGGCAATTCCATTCCCTGTGCTTTGGTCCTGGGGTGTATGCCAAACAGAAAGCCAGCTGATCGGGAATATCCACTGTTGGAATAACTATTCCTTGATTGAAAATGCAATGTGACCAATCATCTTCCTCGAGCTCCAGTCATGAACTGAGAGCTGAAAACAATTCTTTCTCCTGTCAGTTGTTTTTGTTACAGCTACATCAAAAGTAACTTGCACACAAGGGAAATCTCAAAAAATTGTTACAGACCACAGGACAGGAAAAGACATGACAATAAATTTCAACATAATAGCTTTAATAACATTCTGAAGCGGAAAAATAATATCAATGACAAAAAATAATAATAAAACATGAGCTGAATATAGTTTTCAGTTAAAAGCAAGAAACCAACATTTCTTAGTTTTGAGAAACATGCCTCTGATGAACAGTGATAACACATGCCTTTAACATCAGCACTATGGAAAGAGAGGCAGGCAGATATCTGGGAGTTTGAGACCATCTTTCCTTATTGAGTGAGTTCTAGAATAGCCAGGGCTGTTCCACAGAGAAACCCTGTGATGTGGTATTCCCCTTTGTATGCTGTGAATACTATTGGTTAATAAAGTAAATGCCTTGGCCTGTTGATACAGTAAAGCAAAGCTAGGTGGGGAAAAATAAACCAAATGTTGGGAGAAAGGAGGCAGAGTTAGAGAGAAGCCATGTAGCCCTGCTGCAGACAGATGCTGAAACTTTACCCGGTAAGCCACAGCCATGTGGCAATACACAAAATAATAAAAATGAGTCAAATAAATATGTACGAGTTAGCCAATAAGAAGCTAGGGATAATGGACCAAGCAGTGTTTTAAGTAATATAGTTTCTGTGTGATTATTTCTGAACTAAGCAGCCGGGAACTAACAAGTGGGCTCCTTGCAACAACCCTGTCTCCAAAAAACAAAACTTAAAAAAAGAAAAATATGCCTCTAACTATGGAATAACCATCATCGTTAATTTAATATTTTTAAATTGAACTGTTAAATACAGTTATGTTAAGAAATTTATTATATAAAATAATAAAATAACACTATTTAACATGTATAAAACAATTAGACCCAACTATAATTGTTATTAGTAAATGTGTATTGAAAATCCAGGCGGCTGTTAACATGATGCTAGGGTCTAAGTTTCCTTCTGAAATCCTAAGCAATCTTTTTCCTGTGATGCTGGGAGAGATGTGCTGACTTCATGTGAGTTATCTTATGCTCTCTATTTTCTTGAGTCACAAGCTGATGTGACCTGATGAAATGTGACATGCTTGTCACTTTTGGTTAAAGGTGAGCATCAGTGGCCAAATATCCATGTAACTAGAATGTTTTCCCATTACTGTCTTCTGACAGGTATTAGTCTAACAACACAGCACTCTGCAGAGACAAAAGGCATCAGCATTAAAAAAAAAAACAGAGAGAAATGAAACCAGTTACAAGATAAAATTTAAAGTAAAGGAATACCTTGAACTCAGGAGTTTGTTTATATGTCCATGCTTTCTCTTTTCAGTATGGCATAATGATTACTTCTAAAGCAAATGACCAGAATACATAAGTGCTTTGAGATGAGGAAAAGATATCAGGTGAAGAAAAACTAGACACTCATTTTCCTTTTATGTGGAACATGTGTGCAGTGAAAGGTGAGAGAAATGGCATAACTGATGTATGAAATATAACCAAAGATTTGATTATTAGAATGCTTTCTGATTTTTCTCAGAGGTATTATACTCTGAGCCATGCTCTTAGTGAAGCAGAACCTTTCTGAATTCCACCTTCTACTGCTAGCAAAATTAGAGCACAAAGATACCCCACTTCCTTTCTGTCAGTCTCAGATAAAATATGAAAAAGCATTTATCTAAATGGCTATTTATTGAAAAGTAAATGTAGTCAAGAAATAATGCAATGCAATGCTATTTAATTTATATATGGTTAACAAAATATAACTTGTGGTTGAAAGGCTGCATTTTAGCAAATAAGAGCAAGACTGGAAATCATTTTAAGGAAGCAGAATATTCTAGATTTACCTCTGTCACAGATAAAAAGGATTAATTAATGAAGTCTGAACTCAGTAGATAAAGACTCCAATGGTGCTGCTAATTTTCTTGAGAGAGAAAGATAGCCCAGGTCACATTTACATTTTAGCTTGAAGTAGATTCCACTTCTTTTCTTAATACCAGGAGAAAAGGGAAAGAAGAAGAATATTAAAGTTAATATTATACTAAAACTATTGCATCAATTGTATACCTAAAAATTATATATAAATTTGAGCATATCTGAAGCCATAAGTCTCATAAGAAGTCATCTAGGATATTTTCATTTAATAATCTGAAATCTGTCATATGATTTATGATACACTAAACTATCAAAGTAGTAAAGTGCTTTATTAATGAAATTAGATTCATAAATATGATGATGGAATGTGATCTCTCAGATTGGTTATTCATTACTCATTTTATATGATCAGAAATAATACACATTTTGTATTGTGTTTTTTAACACTCTGTCAAACAATCTTCACCTTTGTAATTAGTAGAAGGAAAGAGAACACATTACAGAGAACTTTATTAAATGAGAAATGAGTTTCAAAGTATGTGTAATATTGTGACTCATAGCAAAATGGCATTTCCCCAAGAGACTGAGGAGCAACGCTGAATAAAATGTGCACTGGAAGTCACTGAGAGAAGCTGGGGCACACCTTAAACAGGGCCTGGAGTGTCACCAGGGCTCCTGTTATCGCCTTGTCCTTACTTCATTATTTATATAAGAATTAAATCAGTTGTTTGAAGAAAGACAAAGTCTATAAAAAAAACCCTGTGTGAATAAGAGATAAAAATATGCCAAACTTTTCAAACCCACTATCTATCAAAAAAATCGTGATGATGACTATGAGGCAGGGGATGTGCATATGAAAACTAAAATAGTTGTATTGATGTCTACACAAAATATATTACTTTGTAAAGATACATTAGAAAGTAGACTTAAAGACACTATGATAATTAAAATGTAATGTTCAATAACAACCTACCCTATTAGATTTGAGACTCTAGATGAGGGGTATTATTCTACACAGTAATGCCCAAGTCTAGTGCTTAGAATCAAGTAAGATTTAAAGTATCATTTCAATGTGATAAAAATATATTTTAAGGGAATCTTCCTCATAAATGATTCAAATGTCTGCATAATAAAATACAGACCCTAAAACTACCTGCTTCCTCCTCCCCACGAATCTTCTCAGGAGTATGAAAATTGTTTTTGAGGCCTGGAGAGATGGCTTGGTGGCTTAGAGCACTGGCTGGTCTTCCAGAAAAATAGGGTTTGGTTACTAGCATCCACATGATTACCCACAGTCTTCTATCACTCCAGTTCCAGAGGGCAGAATCCTCTCTTCTGACCTCCACAGGTATCAGGCATGGAAGTGAGTCACAAACATATAGGCCGTCAAAACACCATACACATAAAATATAACTAAAAAAAATTGTTTGTTGAGTGCACATTGCATACATAGTTATAGGGGGAAATGGCTGAGAGAATAATAATAGTGAAAGGAAAACAAACAGTAATAGAAGCAACTGGATTATAAAGCTGTAAAGAAAGTAAAACCATATTGTAGGTTCATGACACCAGAAGAACCTCACATCGAACTGCTAGAAACATATTAGGAATACTCTAAAACAAAAAGACTTGTTACGGTTCAAGAAAAGGCATAAACCATGACACATGCAAATTTGAAACATCTTGATGATGGGAGAGCTAACACTGAACGTCAGAAGCTAGTGTCATTAGCGACCTGATATGCAGCATCGGAAGATGGGAGATCTTTCCACTCATAGTCAGTCTCACTATAATTGAGGGATGGAGCTCGGCTGAAACGGAATTAATTTTGTTAACAAATTGAAGTGGTGGAAGAATTTCAGAGGTAAAATGTGGCAGACAGCACTGGAAAAAACTATGAACATCTTTCTTGTTCAGGATAGAAAACAACATACAAATTGTGCAGGACTGATAATGGCAAAGCAAAGACTGTCTATGGATGCTATGACTGTCTATGGATGCATGAAAGCATATAATTTGTACTCTACAGGGTTTGAAAAATCATTTAAAATAGCGCTGATGGTGGTAAGTTTATTAGAAGGTCCTGAATGAAGCCTGGTGATGCTGAGCAGAATAAATTGGATGTGCAGGAGATTAAACATTGGATGGACAATTAGAACAGCCTAATTCTCAGACAGTCACTTTACTAAAGGACTGTTTTCTGGCAGGAATAGATACACTTTGCCAAATGACCAGTTCACTCAGGCCAATCCAACAATCCAGCAAAGGCCAAAGCACTAAATGGCTTTACTGCCTACATACAACAAATCGTTTTTTAAGTGTTTGTAAAATCTGCAGAAATTTTGATTCTGCACAAAGAGGCTTTCACATTTTTTCAACATTTTTTCAACAAAGTTTTAGTTTGCTGGATCATTTGGTCATACTGTTATATCTAGCCACTGTGTAGGGACAGTGAACTAAATTACTGTCTTTCCCTTTCATATTTAAAGATGATTGTCCTAAACAATAAAATAAATCTATCCCCTCCCCCAAATTACAAACATGTTCTACAAATTTGAATAACTATTTAGTTTTCCTAACTCTTACAAACATAATCTTTCAAACTATATGCACTTATTTGCTTTTTCAGTTTCTCAAATTCCTTGCCCATGGGAAATATAGTCTCAATTTAACACATGTATTTCAAAAATTAATAGAAAATTAAAACTCATGAAAATAGAGAAGCTAACCATACCAAAGGGGAAAGCTATTTATATCTCATATTAGATATGGATCATCTGGGTTAGAATTTTTAAGCATGGTAAAAGCTGATTTAAATGGAAGTGAATCACATTTCTTCAGTTTCTTTCTTCAAAGACTTAGTCTTCTTGTCATACAGGTCTTTCACTTGTTTGGTTAGAGTTACTCCAAGATATTTTATATTATATGTGGATATTGTAAAGGGTGATATTTCTTTTATTTCTTTCTCATCCCATTAATAATTTGTATATAGAAGGACTATTGATGTTTTTTTAGTTAATCTTGTATCCCACCACATTACTGAAGGTGTTTATCAGCTGTAGGAGTTCTCTGGTAGAATTTTGAGGGTCCTTATGTATACTATCATATCGTCTGCAAATAGTGAAAGTTTGACTTCTTTCTTTCCGATTTGTATGTACTTGATCTCCTTTTGTTGTCTTATAGCTAGAACTTTTGTTGTCTCTAGCTAGAACTTCAAGTAGTGTATTGAATAGATATGGAGAGAGGGGGACAGTCATGTCTTGCAGCCTACAGAATTGGATAAGATTTTCACCAACCCCATATCTAACAGAGAGCCTATTTCCAAAATGTATAAAGAACTCTAGAAATCACATATCAAAATACCAAATAATCCAGTTGAAAAGAGGGTACAGATCTAAACAGATTTCTCAACAGAAGGATTTCAAAAGGCTGAAAGACATTTAAGGAATTGTTCAACTTTGTTAGTCTTCAGGGAAATGCAATTCAAAACTACTCTGAGATTCTATCTTATATCTATCAGAATGGATAACATCAAAAACACTGATGACAGCTTATGTTGGAGAGGATGTGGAGTAAATGGAGCCCTCTTCCACTGCTAGTGGGTATGAAAACTTATATAGAAACTTTGGACATCAATATGGGGGTTTCTCAGAAAACTGGAAATCAATCTAACTCAAGACCCAGCATTCTTTTGTATATACCCAAATGATACTCAATCATACCAAGAGGACACTAGCTCAACTATATCCATAGCAGCACTATTCATAATAACAAGAACCTGGAAACAACCTACATATCCCTCAACTGAAGAATGGATAAAGAGAATGTGGTCTGTTTACACAATGGAGTATAACTCAGTAGTTAAAAAAAAATGACATCATGAAATTTGCAGGCAAATGGATGGAGCTAGAAACCTGAATGAAGTAATCCAGACCCAGAAGACAAACACAGTATGTATTCACTCGTAAGTGGATATTAGATTTAAACAAATTATAGCCAGGGCACAACCCACAGCCCCAGAGAAGCTAGGTAACAAGGAGGACTCTAAGAGAGACAAGTAAGGATTGCCTTAGGAAGGGAAAATAAATGAGATCTTCTGGGTCAATAGGGCATGGGTGGGAAGAGGGGAGGTAGTGGGAGGATCAGAACATGAGGAAACAGAATAGTTCAGGGAGGGATGGAGAGGAAGAACAATGAAAGAAACATCTTGATAGAGGGAGCCATAATGGGATTAGGGAGAAACCTGGTGCTAGGGAAATTCCTAGGATTCCACAAGGGTGACTTCAACTAAGACTCCTAGCAATAATGGAGAGGGTGCCTGAACCAGCTTTCTGTAATAAGATTGGTGATTACTCTAATTGTTATCATAGAACCTTCATCCAGTAACTGATGGAAGCAAATGCAGAGAACCACAGACAAGCACTGGTCTGAGCTCCTGAAGTACATTCAAAGAGAGGAAGGAGGGTTTATATGAGCAAGAGGGTGGGGCAAGTTCATGATGGGGAAACCCACAGAGACAGTTGACCTGAGCTAGTAGGAGCCCATGGACTCTGTACTGACAGCTGGAGAGCCTGCATGGGACGGAAATATGCCCTGTAAATGTGGGAACTAGTTGTGTGGCTTGGTCTATTTGTGGGTACCCTGGCAGTGGGACAAGGATTTATAGCTGGTGCTAGAACTGGCCTTTTGGAACTAATTCCCTGTAATGATGTGCCTTGCTCATACTTGATACAGAAGGAAGGGAATTGACCCTGCCTCAACTCAATATGCCAGGCTTGGTTGGCTCCCTATGAGAGGCCTTACCCTTTCTGAGGAGTGGATGGGGAATAGGGAAGTTGGGGAGTGCAGGAGGAGGGGGGAGGGTTGGCATGTGAAATGAATTAAAGAAAGAAAAAAATCAAAGTTTGCTGCCTAAGGAGTACATGTAACAAAAAAAATGAACTTGTAACTAGGCAAAAATAAATTTTGAGTGATTTTTGGATTAAACAATTTATGTCAGATCGTATACATTTTTATTTTAACAGCATTTAAAAATGCTACAAAGGAAATACAATGGTTTCATGAATTATTTCTGAAGCAGTTACGATTGGTAAAAGTTGCAAGATATTCTCTCACACTGTAAAAACCGAGTTTGACTTTGCATTAATTAAATAAAATCAACCTTGGTTCAGAGGGCAGAGCCCACAACTAGTTGACAGAAGTCATAGAAAGGCAGAGTGAGCCTAGAAGATGGATAGAGAGATGCACAGGAAGTAGGAGGGTGCAGCATTGAGTCTAGCGGTCTTTTATGGTTTGGTAGAGCAGAAGGATGCTCTCTTTTGGAGAAGCTAGTTGACAGGAGTTTAGGTAGGTGCTCCTCAACCTCTCTGAGTGTGCAAGTTTTCACCTCTGCCTCTAATGACTGAATCTTATTGACAAATAGAACAATAGAGATTTCGTAAAAAATTACATTTGGTGGCAACAGCAGGAAGTGGCTCTGGCAGGACATAAAAAGCTCCTGCCTTAGAAGCAGGCCAGTAACAGTGAAGCCACAGACACTGGCTGAAATAGCAGTAGATTCAAGTGTAGCTGCTGCACTGTCAGAAAAAGCCCCAGCATTTTGGCAATACACAGCCTTGGACGACCACCCAGCTGCTCCGGCCACCACTGCCACCACTCACAGGGACTCTAAGTTTGGCTTTATGCTCAGCGGAAGGGGCCCGACCTTGATCACAGAATTGCTGCTATAGACAAACCATGAGAGCAGCAGATTTGATGAGTTATCTGGGAAATTCTTAAGAAGAGAGTTAAATAATATTAAAAAGAAAAGTCCTTCCAATGTTAAGAATGAGAAATACCACAATATAGGGAATTAGGACTCTGTATAGTTCTACTGTGGATGGTTTGAAAATGAAAACAATAAATGAGAGGATAAAGAACTTACCTGGGATTGTCATAATGTTGGCTGTAATTACTATCGATTTGGTAATTCCTATTTTTTATCTTTAAAAAGTGGTTTGAAAATTGTGCCAAGTGTGAAAATTTGACTGATAAAATATGGACCTTAGAAAAATTTACTATTGATAAAACTCAAGCCTTAAAAAGACTTCCTCTTGGTAACATGCAAGCTTTAGAAAGACTTACTAATGAAAATAAGAAAAAATTGACTGATAAGATATCAAGCATTAAAAAGACCTATAATGAAAATAAGAAAAAAATACTCAAATACAGAGGAATTTAGACAAGAAATTACAGCACCACTGCATAATGAAACTGAAGAGGGTTAGTAGAAAACCAACCTTCGCTTATCCAGTAACTATACAAGAATGACCAGTAGATAACAGGCACCCCATGGTTATGAAGAAGTTAAATGGAATCCTATTATGTTTGAGGAGATTTAAGGAAACAGTCATTTCATATAGTATTCTCTCACCCTATGTGAAGGAGATGTTAAATTCATGGGCAGCTTTTATCCCTCAAGACTAGAAAGATTTAGACACAGGAATCTTGGAAGCTTGTCCTCAGTTACAAAGGCGAACATGGTAGACAGAGGAAGCTAGAGTCATAAAACAATGTAATAGTGCTAAAGGCATTGTAACTTCCCACGATCAGCTTCTAGGTAAAGGCCAAAATGCTAACTTGCAAAGACAGTGTTACTTGATGATCATTGACCCTATGTCTTTTAGTGGCCTTAAATGCTTGTGAAAAGATTGAAGAATCAGGAAAGAGCTCTGAATCATTTGTTAAAATTACACTGCACCCAAAAGAAGGCTTCATTGATTTTTTACAAATACTACCTTCAACTGTAAAGAGAATAGTATCAGATCCAGAAGTCAAATGAATGTTAATTGAATCTTTGGCTTTTGAAAATGTTAATTCAGAGTAGAAAAGGGTGATCAAGTTTTTGAAAGAAAGATCAGCACCAATAGATGAGTGGATTCGAAATACACTTGATATTGGAACTCACACTTATGATACTACTTTGATAGGAGAAGTAATTTCTAGAAATTTTAAGAAAAATCAAAATATCATATGTTTTAATTGTGGTAAACCTGATCATTAGAAAAGAGACTGTAGGTGAGGTGTTCCTAGAAACAATTTTTTTTTCTTTTCTATAGATAACCAAAACAGAAGTCCTCAGACATCTGAAATATGCAGCAGATGTGGCAAAGGCCAGCATTGACTAATGAATGAAGATCAACAAGGTACAAGCAAAGATAATTTGGTCCAATCTTCCAATCAGAATTGGAAAAAAAATCATCTACTGAACAATGAAAAGACATAATGCCTGTTATTAAAAAAAAACACCCATTCCTCTGCATGTGATCAAGGATAGAATAGCTTTAGTAGATAAAAATAAATCAGGAGACACAAGAAAAAAAAGTATTTTGGTGCATTACTATAAGTGATCAGAGACCAAAGCTAAAAATACAAATAAATGGCATTGAAGCTGAAGGTTTAGTAAACACAAGAAAAGACATAACAATAATTTCATGAAAATCTTGGCATCAATATTGGCCTCTTCATGAAGTAAATGTTCAGCTTCTAGGCATTGCAATTTTATCTGCAGTGAAACAAAGCACAAGGTGGGCCAAGTGTATAGGGCCTGAAGGACAGATAGAAAAAGTAAAGCCATATGTGTCTAACATGGCAATGAATTTATGGATACATTATTAATTGCAGAAATAGAAAACACAAATTAACATTCCTCCAGTTTCAGAAATAAAACCTAAAATAAAGAATACTTCCAAGAAAATTATTAAAATGTATTATCAAGAATAGTCACTTAACATTCTGGTTATACATAAGCAGGGCACAACAGCTGTTGATCTTTCAAAGCTACCAACATCCTTACCTTTAAAATGGTTAGCTGACAAATCTATATTGGTAGAACAATCATCTTTGACATAAGAAAAATTAGAGGCACTAGAACAGTTAGTATTGGAGCAGCTAAGTGCTCAACATATTGATGAATCAATCAGTCCTTGAAATTTTTCTGTATTCGTTATTAAAAAGAAATCTGGAAATTGCAAAATAGTAACAGATTTGAGAGCTGTAAATAAGGTGAGTCACTCAATCAGCTCTTTACAGCCTGAACTACCCTTGCCTTCTTTATTACCTGAGTGTTGTTCTATTACAGTGATTGATCTAAAATATTGCTGTTTTGCTATATCTTTGCAAAAATAGGATAGAGAAAATTTTGCATTCTCAGTTCCTACGTTTAAGAATTCCCTTCCAGTTAAAAGGTGCCACTGGAAAATTTTTTCACAAGAAATGTTAAACAGTCCTACCTTGTGTTAATATTTTATACAACAGCCATTAGAATTAATTTGTAGTCTACGGCCATACCACCCTGAACACGCCCGATATTGTCTGATCTCGGAAGCTAAGCAGGGTCGGGCCTGGTTAGTACTTGGATGGGAGACCGCCTGGGAATACCAGGTGCTGTAGGCTTAAAAAAATAGAATTAATTTATAGAGAGTTTCCTCAGTCTATAATGTATTATTTATGGATGGTATGTTACATGTTGATTCAAATACAGATATCTTAGAAAAGAATGCTTGATGAAGTAAAGAGTTTTGCCTTGATGGGTATTATAAATTGATCCTGAAAAAAATACAAAAGGACATCCTATTAGTTACTTATGATGTTAAATAGGTTTACAGAAAATTAAACAAAAGAGGGTACAAATCAGGAATGATCAATGATTCTTAATGATTTTTTTAAAAAAAGTTGCTGAGGATATTAACTGCTGTGGCCCATAATTGGATTAACTACTCAAGAACCAAGCAATTTATTTCAAAGTGATAAGGGCTTAAGTAATCCAAGAAAATTTTCAGCTGAGGCTGAGAAAGAATTGGCACTGGTAGAAAAGAAATTACAGGACACACATGTAGATTATGTGGATCCAGAGTCTTACTGTATTCTAGTCATTTTACCTACTACTCATTCTCCTAAAGAAATTCTTATGTAGAGAGAAGATAATATTTTGGAATGGATATTTTTGCCTAAAAAGAGTAAAAAAATTAAAGACCTATGTAGAAAGGTTTCTGAATTCATTCTGAAAAAAAAAATGAGGCTTTGTCAATTAGCAGGAATAGACCCACCTGAAATTGTGGCACCTTTAGCTAATTTGGAAATTGTCTCATTATGGGCAGAAAGTGAGATTGGGAAAGAGCTTGAAGTAATTTTTTTGTGAGTGATTATCACCAATTATCCCTAAAGCAAGAGACTCTTGTTTATAAAAGAACTGATTTAATTAAAACATTCCTCACATAAGAGAAACATGAATTTAAGTGTTCCTACATTCTTTAGTGATGCAAATAATTGATGAAAGTCAGATTATAAATCAGGAAAAAGAAGTAAAGTTGCTCCAAGTCCATATTATTTAGTTCAGAAATCAAAATTATATGTTATTGCTTTGGTATTTTTAGATTTTCTAGAACTTCTTAATATAGTTACTGACTCCCCATAAACAGAAAGAATTGTTTTACATAATAAGACCATTGGATTTGCTCCAGATGATTCAGAATTAACTGTTGCTTTTTCAACTACAATAAGTAATTAGGAGTAGAAATCATCCATTGTATATAAAACATATCAGATCCGAGATGGGTCTAACAGGCAGTCTAGCATGAGGAAATAATGAAATTGATCATCAGTTAATAGGAAATGTACTCAAAACCTTAGAATTCTGTAAGAAACACAATGTTAATAGTAAAGGTTTGAAGGAGATTTTTCCTTCAGTTGGCAGTAAGCCATAGAAATATAAATTAATGTTGTACTTGTTCTTTGTATAACCAAACTCCATTACCTTCAGGAAGTAAACAAAAGGTATTCAAAGAAATAAAATTCTTTGGTAAATGTATGTGTTTCATTTTGTGGACTTTGGGATATTAAAGCATGTGCACCATACAACATATAGATAGTCAGGATTTCAAAGGACAGCTGCTCTAAGCTCCAAAAAGGCTGCTTCTGTAATGACATGTTTACTAGAAGGCCATATTTATATGATGGCCATTATGGGCATAGAAGTACATATTAAGACTGACAATGCCCTAGCATGTATCTTTAGTAAAATGAAACAATTTTTTGAATATTAAAATATAAAGGATATTACAGGTATACTAACCATACAATACTTCAGGACAAGCAGTTATAGAAAGATCTAATCACAGTTTTAAAAATGTGCTTAATAAACAGAATGGGGTATTAAGGATCCCCACAGTTAGATTACATAGTGCTTTATTAACTTTAACCTTTTAAATTTTATTGAAAAAGGAACAGTGGATGCTGACAGACATTGGATAGTAGAAAAAAATGCTAAATTAAATCAGCCTGTATATTACAAAATATATTACCTCGGAATGAAAATAAGGATATGTATTACATTAGGGAAGAGGTTTTGATTTTGTTTCCACTGAAGAAAAGATACGGATTCCATTAAGATTGATAAAGATTAGGTTCAAATAAGAGAGACATCTTGAACTGAAGAGGTGATAGTTCATCAAACTAACTTATGAGACTAACAAATACATTACATTTTATCAGGTTTTAAGTAAAAAAAGAAAAGTTTGAGTCATTTACCAATGGCACAAATTCCTTACTGACATAAAAGAAAAAATGGGGTTTCTTAACCCTCATGTCTTAATTTCATGTCAGAATATAAGGCTATAGATTGTCATGTGGTCCATGCCATCTTGGACACCAGCTTTTGAAATGCCTTCTTAAGTAAAACGGATATTTTTGTTGTTTGCTAATAAAAACCCAGTTAAGAGATTTAAAATGTTTTAAGAAAATTCAAAATGTTACTATAGTTCAAGTTCTAAATATTTAAGAGTTAGAATGACTTAGAGCTAAGATCAGTTATTTGAGCAGGACCATGATAGACCATGGATTTAGTCATGGTAAAGACAGACAGATCTTTATAACTTAGTTGTTTTCTTAATTATAGAGTTACAGTAAAACAAAAGAGTGGTATTTACGCACACCTTTAATCCCACCACCCAGAGACAAATATCAGATATAATTGCTAATTATCGTATTTGCATATTAGAAAAATCATATAACATTTACACATTATGAAACTACTCTACAGGGTTACCAGAAAAAAAGGCTAAATTTGAAAATAAATATCCTTTGACATCCAAAACTAAGTACACTTTAGCCTTAAATATATACATGTACATGTAGATATGTGTATATATATGTATATGCACATATATGTATCTGTGCACATATATGTGCACATATGTGTATGTATATATGTGCATAAATGTAAGCTTATGTATGTATATGCACATATATGTCTGTATACATGATATGTGGGGGTATATATGTGTATTATGTGCATATGCATGCATATGTATGTATATGCATATATATACACATATATATGAAAAGAGGTATCTAGGGAAATGTGTATGAAATACACATTCCAATGTATTTTTTATTTCAAAAATATTTCTAATAAAGGTAATTCTTTTTCTTTTGCTGAAAACATTTTGCCTTAATAAATATTATCACCTGTCAAAACAGGAACTTCTCAATGTTAGGGTTGGGGCAGGGTTTTGTTTTTGTCTTTTTAGTAGAATAAAAACATCCACCTTTTGAATCAGACTCCAGAACAAACAAGCCATCAGAAGAAGAAGGATGAATCATCACTAGAAAACATTACAAGAAAAAGAGTAAAAAAATGGTATACAATACATCCAACAGAGTAGAATTTTGTAAATCTTCTCAAATTGCTTGTTTTTCCTCCTCTACAAACATAAAAGGAAAATAGGGTTTTTTTTGTAGTGCCAGTTCAATTAAAAATCAAACCTAGTTTTGGAGTTGGAGCATGTCTCTCTCTTCCTCTAAACCCAACCATGCTTATTAAAAGAAAATCCAAAAACTTTGTCTCATGTCAGAAGAGCCACCTGGCACAGCACAGAAAGAAGCCAAAATTAGAGGACTGTTCTATTGCCACTAATTTCATAATCCTTTGGTTTTGTTTTGCCCTATTCTGCTAAGTCATTGGTTGAAACAACTTCATTCATTAATCAACAAAAGCAACACATATACAGAATGGAATCCAAAATAATAAATATTTACATATTCTTACAGATATTGAGATAACATTTATATCTTTAAAAATGTTTTAAAGAGATAGAGATTTAATGAAAAACCTCATCTGGTGGCATCAATAGGAGGCAGCCTGAGAGTGGGCCAGCAACTGTGAAGCCTCAGTCATGGACTGAAACAAGAGTATATCCAGGTACAGCCGCTGTGCCAATGGAAAAACAAAAGAAAAAACTAAAACAGATAAAAGACCCTATTAATGAGACATACTTCAAAATTACATATTATAAATTTGATGTAGATAGTGATAAAGAAACAAGAATTTTAATTATTAAAATATTTAATACATTAAGTATGCAAAATAATAGGTTTTTTAAGAAATTGTCATACATATCATATTGGTTATTTTTCAAAGTAAAACCTGAAAATGGGTTCTTTCTAGACTCTTAATTTTAGCATGATAAGCTTCTTTGTAATGCCTAGAAATTTTAATAGTTTAAGTAATTAAATTTAGAGCAAAGCAATAAAAAGAATACCCTTGACATTTTGAAAATAAACTAGAAAGGATGTAGTTTGAAATTAAGCAGTTTTGAGGAAAACAATTTTCAGGAAAAGTAAGAGCTGAACACTTGGGGAGAATTTATTAATAAGGTCACTCAAAGCATAATGGGGATGAATGAAGCAGTACATGACTTGCAACTGGATAAGAAAGGCAGATTCAAGTTTGCTGTTAAAGAGAGGACTGCCTTTGCTTATAACAAAGGTGAAGAGAAGAACACAGATGAACACAGTGAAACCCTAAGAGGAATTGATTCCCACTTCTTCACCTAAGTAAGAGAATCATTTCTTACTGTTTTAGTCTATTTGGTGCTGTGTAAGCTTCTTTTATCTTCAGAGGAAGATCTTTCTTTAGGTTGGGAAAGTTTTCTTCTATGATTTTGTTAAATATATTTTCTGTGCTTTTGAGTTGAAATTCTTCTTTTTCTATACCTTTTATTTTTAGGTTTGGTCTTTTCATGGTGCCTGATATTTTCTGGATATTTTGTGTTAAGCTTTTGTTATATTTAATGTTTTCTTTGACTGATGAGTTTATTTCCTTTATTGTATCTTCAGCGCTTGAGATTCTTCTTTCCATCTCTTGTATTCTGCTCTTTATGCTTGCATTTGTGGTTCTTAATTGTTTTCTCAAGTTTTCTGTTTCTAAAATTCCCTCAGCTTGTGTTTTCTTTATTGTTTCTATTTCAGTTTTCAAGTCTTTAGTAGTTTATTTCATATGTTTGATTTCTTTTTCATGGCTTTCTTTAAGGGATTTGTTGATGTCTTCTAATTTTTTGTTTGCCTTTACTCCATTTCTTTGAGAGAATTTTTCCTTTCCTCTGTAAGGGCCTAAAACATTCTCCTAAAGTTATATTTTAGGTCATTTTCTTCTCCTTCATCTATATGTGGTTGTTTAATTCTTGCTGTTTTAGGGCCACTAGTTTTTACTGTTGTTGTGTTTCTTTACGTGGTGTGCATATGTTCTTACCTTGTCTACACATCTTTTTCTCTGATTGGTGCAGTTGGGGGTGTCTGTAACTCTGGTGATCAATCTTCCAGGTGACAGTAGATTCAAGTCTCAGATGTTTGCTCTTTATACTGCAGTCAGAGGCATGGGTCAGTCACCCTGTTGGTCAATTTGTGTTCCTGGAGGTGGCTTGGCATTCCTGGGGTTTGCTCTGCAATACCAGGGGTCATTCAAGCCTGCTCCCACAGAGATAGCTTGCTTGTGGCTTTTCGGCTGAGGTTGCTGCCTTGGGACTGCTCTGGCAGAGGTCCTGGCTCAGGCCAACTCCCTCAACAGTTGCAGATTCATGCCAAGACCTGCAAAGGTCTCTGTATCTGGCCTATATCCTCGGAGGTCCCAGAACTGAAAATGTCAAGATATTTAGCCCCCAAAGTGCATGGAGGTTGTTTTAGATGTGATCTCTGGATGCCAGATTGTGTTTCAAACAGCCTGAAGAAATTTGTGTTATCTTCATGACTCTAATTTTGAGGGCTTACAGATACTTGTCCAAACCTACCAAAAAATGCTCAAATCCAACCATGTTTAACCAGGTCAAATTTCTACATGGATCGCATAGCATGCTACACTTAAAGTTGGGAGCCTAGTTTCCAATGGAATCCTCAGCATATGGGAGATGTTAGAAAGAATTCGCCAAATATAGCAGCAGTACCAAGTGGAGATGCTTCAAGAAACAGGCTGCAGGTGTACAAGAAAGAGAACTAGATGGTAGCAGGACTCAGCAATTAGAATCAAATAATGCCGCCATAAGCACCAAAAGCTAGAGGCTTTGGTGTTTGCCCTGCTAAGTTGTAGTCATTTGTCTAATCTTTCATGCTGTTATTCCCATTCATCTCTTTTGAACTGTAAAAGATCTCAGAATTAAATATTATTTGTTAAGGCTTAGATGCTTTGAATTTGTGAATAATAATAGAATTGCTAAGACCTTGGGATTCTTGGAGATGGACTAAATGCATTTTATAATATGATATGGCCATGAACGTTTGAGAACCAAGTATGATATATTCTGCCTTTAAAATGATGCGTTTAGTTAATAATAGGAGGACTTGTGATAACTATTCTGTTTTGTCAGCCTAACAGTCTTTGAAATAACCTAGGAGACACACTAGTGTATACCTTTGAGGACGTTTCAGAGAAGTTTAAATGATAAAAGACGTTGACATTGAATGTATGTAGTACCATCTGATAAACTGAGTCCCAAATTAAGTAATAAATAAAGAAAAAATACTTGATGGTGGCCAGCATTATTTTAATTTGTCACTGCTGCCTAGTCTGTCAAGTTGTGAGGAGTCCTACCTAAACTGTCATTTCTCTGCCATTCTCTGTGCTGGACTTCTCTTTTACACTCCCCACCTGATAAATTTTGTTTATATGAAAATCTCCCATTGCATGCCAGGACTTAATGGACTAGACTAACTCTTTCCTCATTTCCTTCATTTATTGTGTGCTGATTCTTTTAAAATGAGTTCATCTCAAAACTGTAAAGTGAGACCACAGCCAGTTGGGAAGGTGCAGTCATCACGTGCTTTAGAATAAAGACCATTGTACTTCTTTCCCTGGTGTGCTTGGGAGCTCAATTTGAGTTGTAGAACCACTTTTACCAAGTGTGTTTGCCTGCCTAGCTATTTCACTTTGTTTGTATGTCACTTTGTGCATCGCTGACATTATTCTTTGCTACTTACAATGCCTTTGCTTCCAAGACAGACTGTATGCTTTAAAATTATAAGTGGATGACAAAGAAATGACTCAGCAGTAAAGGTACTTTCTACCAAGACTAACAACAATGTTAACCCTTGCGACCCAAGGGGAAGGAGAGAACCAATTCCCACAAGTTGTCTTCTAACCTCTACATGAACACTGTAGAATATTCAAGTCCCTACCCGATACATATAGACACTAAATAAATAAATATAATTAATTGAAAATAATTTCTTATTCTCTTAAATTGAGTCAATCACGAAATTGTATCAGTAATAAGAAACATAAATAACATAGCACTATACATCAGACATCATCTATGTGTATTAAATTGGTTAATTATCAACAAAATTAAATTTTTTGGTTGTCATTTTTGGCTTAAAATAGCTGATAAATTAGTCGTTTTGCATTTCTCTCTCTCTCTGTGTATGTGTGTCTGTGTGTGTGTATGTCTGTGTTAGAGGCATGCCATTGAAAGTAATTATTGACAATTTTACTATTATTTCCATGACAATTTGTTTGCATTTATTTAATTTTCAGTCATATTTTTCCTTAGATTTTGTCTTTGTATGCAAATGAAATGACAAAGGATTTGTCCTTCTGCCTGGCTAATATCATTTAATGCACTGCTGACCAGGTTCCTCCATGTTGCAATAAGACTTTGTTTTAGATACTGTCCTTACTAGTCATAGCCAGGAGGCTGTGATGTTTCTACTTACATTTGCAAAGTCAAGCTTTTGCAACTTTTAGTTATTTGTTCTCTTTTCTTCATTAAACTTACTTGAAATCTATTTCACCTTTCAAATAACTATTTTATTGTTTAGATTGCATCCTTGTATTTTGTTAACTTTGACTAATCAAATGACATAAGAAGTTGAAGAAACTCTCGCAGAACCTTTTAAGGAATATATATATTATATAATATATATATAACACTATACATATATATTATGTATATATAAAGCACCATAATTGTCATAGCCACCTATGTCATGCCCACTTAATTAACACAATGCAGTTATTTGTGCTATGCTGAACAAACAATAGGTTTGGTTTATACATATTTACATATTGGTCTTGTCTGTGTACAGATTGGTCTTTTCTCCTGCTGAAGCTGGGTTCCTTTTGATATTGTCTGTACATGGACTGTAACCATCTCTAAATTCATGGGCAATTGCAGATTTTCATTCCTATACTTATTCTTTCATTGACAGTCTGAGAGGTTGAGAACTTCTGGAGGAATGTTACTCTTTCCTTGCAGGAGGCCTTGCATGCTATTCAAAAAGACCTCAGAGAAGCAGACAACAATGTTTCCCATTCTCAGAGCCTGGAGCTGTCTATCCCCCTTTGTAATAAAATGAAATAAAATCTTAAAATGCTATGCATTAACTTTTAGAAGAAAAATATTAATGTCTAGAGACAAACAAAATGTTGTGAATTAATATAAATTTATTTCATTAAAAATTAAAAGATTAATTTTTACCTTTTAAAATGAGAATCATTTTTATGTGAATTTTAATCAAAAATTAATCAAATATGCTAGCAATAATAGAAGCTAATATGTCTAACTACCCTTTAATCTTTCTGAGGCATCATTAGAATGCCTGGCTTTTTGTTTGTTTGTTTATTGATGTGAGTAAGATCTTCATACTTGTGTTTTCTAGAAAAGGATAAGTTAATTCCCAAAGAATCATTTAGAGAAATAGACAACTGAGGTGCAAAAACTATGTATGATATTCAGAAAACAGAGTTATTTAAAGTGGAAATATATTGACAATTTTTCTTCTAGTTTTGTAAAGTTTTAATTAAAATTTGTAACTGATGCATGAAACACACAAAATTGTAAATACTACCAGGTTAGCGCAGCATTTAAATAAACTGAATAAATTCTAAGTTGTGCTAAAGCTATCAAATCCCCGAAACATTCATCATTTCTTAGTTAAAACATTAATAGTCCTCTCCTACAGCTTTGTGTAATACATCATACATGCCTGGTGTCTGTGCCCACCCTTCTAGCTACGACATGACAAAACTTCTTGCTGCTGTCTAACAAGGGCTGGTACTCACTGGTCAAGGCTTAGTTGTCATTTCCTCTCACTGTGCTTTCTCAGCCTCTAGTAACTGCCTTCATGCTCTCAGCTCCTCTCAGACCAACATTTTCATATTCTACACAGAATGATACCATGCTGTGCTTGGGCATTTTCATGGTCAAAGTAAACTCTGACACATTCATTATTTATGGGTGTGCTGAATCTCCTAACACATGCAGAATGAAAGAAGCAGAAACAGGCAAAATGAGTCAACAAGCTCTTGACAGTAAAAAACTTCTTCCAAGCTATAAAATTTATTTATTTAAGATAGGATCTTGTCCAAACTACAATTTTGAAAAGGTTGATAAATGATAAATATATTATACGTGGGAGCCCATGAGTGACCCAGTGTCTATCTGGAGTCATTTCTGACTTACAGAAGTCATTTGAGTTCAAGCTTGCTAGCTCTGCTTGCTCCAAATAAACTTGAGGGCTGTGAGTAAGTTCTGATCATGCCCATGAGAAAGAAAAATTTTGCCAAGATGAAAGAAGATATTATCTATTTAGATTTAGGCTGATGTACACCAGCCAGAGGCATTCCTCCTTAGTTTGGTAGCTGCTTGCTATTAGCTAAGTTCTTGTATTGAGATAATGCACCTGTTTGAACTCCCTCCCACAGACAGTGAAGAGAGGTGGCTAGACGAATAAATGTACTGCCTTTTGTTTTGCCTTTTGCCTGTAATTAGTATACATGCTGGCTGAGAAATAAATTCGGGGCTGTTTGGTATTTACCTTCAGTCATCCTGGTCTATTCTATGTGTCTGTCTTCATTTCTCCTAAACTGCCATTTCCTATAACCTTGTGCCCTCTCCCAGATATCCCTTACTGATTCCCATTAGAATGGGCTCTGAAAAATTATATATATGTGATATATATGTATATTATATATATATAATTAAATAGCAACATTTTAAATGACCTGTTTGTCATGATCATATTTTTACCTCATGTTAAACAATTTCTCTTTTTTTCTTTACATGAACTTATTTTCTTACTTTCATTAAGAAGATATTTCAATATTTATCATTAATTTATATTTAGAATGTATACACTGTAAAGTTTCAAATGCAAAAATATTTTCAGTTTATAGTACATATCTATTTCTGCTTCTTCTAATTAAATTATCCTAATGAATTATATTTTAAAGATTTTTTAACCAAAACAGAAAAATTGGAGCACTAATTATTATATATACCACATTACCAGTTATGTATCCAATAGGATGGAGCCTGCTTTTTCACTGAAAAACTGGTCATTTTTACAGCATTACAGATTGGATGGAAAGTTAAAACCCAAACTATTATCTGGCTGCAGAGTTCAAACCCTTCTGCTTCTCCATTATTCAAAAATGATGCTGCCTCTGTACACACATTTGCATTAAGAGATGACCTCTGGACTTGTACCTCAGCGCCATGATGAAAATGAGACAGGACAGTGGATAACAAGGATATTGAGCAAACCACTCCTACAAAAAATGATTGTCAATCATTTCTAAAAATCTGCTATATGGACATAGTATGAAACAAATATAACAATGTATCTCTATATTCATAGATTAGTGCATCTATCAATCATCAGAGAAGCATTTTTTGCATAATATGTCCATTAATGCAGCATCCTACAATTTGTCACAGTGCAGAGGAAAAAGAGTCTGCAGAATGTAGAACTGTAAATAGGACATGTGTCCTACAAACCCCTCCTCTCTCACCATCTGAAAGGGGACAGAAAGATGATGACAGCCATAGGCAGTGGGTGACTACAAGGAAATGGTTTTCTGGCCACAGCAGGGCAGTTTTACTTATAAATTCACAGCAGTGGAGGCAGTGTGAATAAGCTAAGCCAGACCAAATCCCAGGATGAAGATAGGAAACTGGCACAGTATCACCCCTGACAGAGGAGATATTGGGAAGGTTTCACTTCTGGGAGAGGTAGAATACATGTTGCTAACTTTTATAGTCCCTTACACATTGATTACCTTCCAGAAAAAGCCACACAGCCAAGAGTATATGAGTAGGACTTGATGGCTTTATTTTTTTTTTTTTTTGAGGTTGGATTTTTTTCTTTTTGGTGTGTTATGGAGGGGAAATGGGAGAAGGAGAGAAGAGCAGAGAGAGAGAGAGAGAAACAGAAGCAGGGAAGGGGAGAAGTGGGGAGACAGAAGTTGCCTCTTCAAGAGGGATACAGAAAAGCGATGGCTTTATTTTTTTAAGAATTTTTTTCATACAATATATTCTGATCATGATCTCCCAGTCTCTAATCGCTTTTACATCCTCCTCATCTCCCAACTCTCCCAATTCCATGCCTTTCTTTTCTATAGAAAACAAACAAAAGAAAAAATCCAGAATTTTTAAAAAGAAAATACAAGAAACACTCTCTTTGTCTCTGTTTCTGCCTCTCTCTCTCTCTCTCTCTCTCTCTCTCACTCTCTCTCTCTCTCTTTCTCTCTCTCTCTCTCTCTCACACACACACACAAACACATTCTCTCTCACTAACTCTCAAAAACAAAACCCTTAAAAGCAAAAAATAAACATAACACACAAAAATAGGCAAATAAGACAAAAATGCCCAAACCAAGTAATATGAGACAAAAAAAGTCTATAGAAATACCATTGAGTTCAATTTTATTGGCTTTCCATAGCTGCTCATGGAGAGCTTCCCCTAAAGTGCAGTTAATATAACCAATAAAACTCCATTGGAAAAAGCTATTTTTTTAACATGGTTATCAATTAGAGAGAGCTTATGGTTAGGGATCAGAGTTGATCTCTACTTCCCATTCTAAGTATTGGGACCCTATTAGGCTAGGACTTGTGTAGGTTCTGTGTATACTGTCTGAGTCTCTGTGAGTTCGTATGTGTGTCAGTCCTGTTGTGAGTGGAAAACAAAGTTTTCTTGGCCTCACCCATCCAATTTTACTTATACAAGCTTTCTGTCTCCTATTCCTCAAAGTTCCCTGAGCTATGAGGGGGTTTAATAAATGTAAAATCATTACATTTAGGACTGAGTGTTACATAGTCTCTCATTCTATGCACACTGTCCAGTTGTTGGTCTCTGTCTTAGTTCTGATCTACTGCCAGAGGAAGCTTTGATGGTATTTGAGCTAGACACTAGTCTATGACTACAGCAGAATGTCATTAGGCATCATGTTATCACTACATTCCTTTAGAAAATCATTTTAAAGTGAGTGTTGTCAGAGGCTACTAGTTTCAAACTGTTTGACAGCTCAGACCCAAAATAATCACAAAGAAACTTCATTAATTACATCACTGCTTAGTCTATTAGTTATAACTTCTTATTGTATAGTTTTTACATCTTAATTTAACCCATCTTCATTAATCTGTGTATTGCCACGTGGCAGTGGGTTACCAGCAAACTTCCAGCATCTGTCTCGGATGGGGCTACATGGCTTCTGCTCAGACTCCACCTCTTTCCTTCCAGCATTCAATTTAGTTTTCCCTGTCTATCTACCCTATTAGGCCAAGCCAGTTTCTTTATTAACCAATGGTATTCACAGCATATGAAGGGAAAGCCCACATCCTACAAATGAGAGAAAGAATGAGCACAGATTTGGTGAGTTAAGAAGGGTGGATTGATGTAAGAAGAAGAGAGGGACTGTGAATAGCATCAAAGCATACTGTACTAAATTCTCAAAGGACTAACAATGTGAGAAAAATAAAGAATATGGTAAAATAAAAAATTTAAAGCCACCACATTTTACAGCTAATAAATGTTCATAATTACTGAACTTGCAGCCTTTATATCAAGCAAATTCTAAATGATATTGTATATCAAAATTACATTGTTAGAATTAGTCTCTCTATATAAGTTTTGCCACAGCACAATACTCTAGACAGTGTATTGTACTTTTAAATTACATATTTGAAAGTACTTCTTCAGAGCCTATTTACAATGCCACTTTATGATGACATGTTTGTATCTTTTCAGCATTTTCATGGCACCTCCAGTGAAAGTGTGAAATAAAATTTCTATAGAAAGAAATAACTAATTTTCCCAAGCTATACCTGAAGACTTCTTTGAAAATATAATGATAGGCCAGTCATAATGCTTCAGGAAAATTGTCTTAATCTTCCTTTATTATTGTTAGGATGTCCAAAAGTATTTTATTTGGAAAGCCTTAATTAAATATTTCCAGATCTGCAAATGTAAAATACTGTGTGAAATCCAAATGTACATGTAGCTCTGATAGTTATCTAATCATATGCCATGGTCAGTATGGTTGAATTTGCACATGCATTACAGATAGATAATATTTAAGAGATAGGCCCATGTAAAAGTAGAGGCATGGTAGTTTGAACTCTGAGTGCATCTGAATGGATGCTAATCTGACTTTCATCACAAAAATGTAAGTATAAAATGTCTTTTCTAGTAACTGATACAAAGGGTGATTTGAACTTCCTAATAAACATGTGATCTTGTTATAAAATTTAGCAAGTTCTTAAGTGCTGTTGATCAATATCTTTAAAGCAATTGGAAACTTAGGTATGGCGAGCATGTATTATAAGATTGATTTTTACAGTAGAAATCTATATATCAAGCAGGTTCATTGGAAGCACATGATAAAATTAATATCACTCTAGAAAGCGAGCCCTGAGACAGTGTGTTATCAGCCAAGGTGATCTACATTATAAGAGACAACTGAGAGGAGAAGCTATGGACAGATAATCAATTTTTCTGTTGGTGTACAATGACTCTTGTTTTTTTTTCCTAATACACTGTCAAATAAGCAATAAATGTTTGTTAGTCCCTGATTTTTTTTTACCAGCAGTACTATTGCAAGAATCATCAATAATTGCCTTTTTAACAGCCTAAGGTATGGCAATCTAACTATTAAGTCAGCTATTTCTACCATGACCATTCATCATTAATAACGTACACTAATATAATGGCTTTCATAAGTCACCAATATCTTTCATTCCTGTATAGAAAAAAGAGAATTTACCTTTCTCACCTAGTTCTTCATCCAGAATGTTCAGTATTTCAAAATTAGATCAAATGCAGTGCAAATTTTCCCTGAAGCACAGATATTTATTCAGCATCTTTAAAACTTCTCTTTCAGCTAGAGTCCAGGACCGTATTATTTTTCTCTTTCTCTATCTCTCTCTCTGTCTCTGTATGTGTGTGTATGCATGTGTATATATATATGTAAAAAGCATGAAATTATAGATGTTTCTCTAATGACTAATAGCAAATAAATATGTATGGATAAAGAAATCAGGTTATTGATCTCAAATCAGGTTTTTAACTTAATATTGAAAAGTGAATACCAGAATTTAATATCAGTATACAAGCAATTTATATGATACTAACTACATATTATGTCTCCAACCTGATTTCTCCTTGAAATGTCCCTTACTTACTACAGAAGGTCCTAGATTTTCTGACTTGTTGGTAAGTCAGGGTTCTTAATTCACCATGCTGCTTACTTTTTATTTACAAGAGAATATCTCATCAACCTCACCACTAACTTCATTTTTCAATGATCAAATAGCACAGAGTAGACTTTGAATAGATAGTGAAAGAAAATTAATATGAATTTCCATTGAACAATTCTGGAGTATCTTTAAATTTTAAATTTACTAATGGGAGGCAAACAGTGTTAGATGACAATTTCATTAAACAAAAATCACATAATGTTAATTATGAGTTAGTTCATAGCTACTATGGAAAAGTAACTAGTTCTCTGTTATTCCATATACAAAGCAGATAAAAATGCTGCTTTGTTTTTCATATTACAATTTTAGTTTTCAATTTTTAGTGGCCAAAGAATAAGGCCACTTTGAAGAAGACTTGGGGTATCCAAATTTATTATAAAACATTGTAACTTATGACTGATTGAAGAACTAAAATACAATAATAGTGTCTCCAATTAGACAAGTTATACATTTTTATTTGAATTATATTAAACCATGGCTCTACCAAATTTATAAATGTGAGAGAGGCTAGCAAAGTGAACTACTACTTTCCTTCAATTCAAAATGTGTAAAATAAATTTATTTCACAGAATTGAGGGAAACAGAGCATTTAGATTATGACAGATGAAACCGGCTCCCAGGGCCTCCCTTGTTACATAATCCATACTTACGCTGACCTAGATTCCAGAATCCTAGAAAACATAGTTATTTAAAGACTTTATTTTTAACATGACACTTTATTCCAAGCACTAATACTAGTTTCTATCTAGACCATATCACCAAATAAAATCTGCATGAAGGCTGAAGACACTGAAAAGGAATAAAGCAATCTGAGATATTTTTCATCACAACCATAATGACTCATATCAAGATATCCACTGCCTCTTTCCTAGACTAAAAGTTAAATCCTAAATTGAAAAAATTCTACATGTTTTAAGTAAGAAGAAAGCAAACAAGTATTTTAATCTGAAGGCTATGATCACATAACAAGCATAGTGTTGAAAAATATTTGCTAAGAAAAGTTATGTGTCCATCTGCTAGAACCTGTGTCCACCATTAAATGCTTTGTGCTTTCCAAGTATCTAAGCTGATATCAGGGAAAAAAATTAAAAATTTCAATGAAAAGTCTATCCTTGACTCAACATCATAAGGATAATACACATTTTTAAAAAGTGCCCAAAAGAGGGAACATGTAGAGATACATAATTTCCACAATGAATGAATTCTTAGTTGGCCTTCCTAACAAAGAGTAATTGTTGTCACTCATTGGTAGTCTAAATGCACAAACAGCATATTGTTAACACACTCAAGTGTCCCACTAAAATAAAGACAACTGTGAGTTTAAATTACTTGCCCCTGCAGTCAGTGGACCCCTAGTCCTGAATAAAGAGCTGGCATACAATCAACTGTATATGAAAAGGAAAAAGTAATCTTTAGACAGTTTAGTTCTGAGACATTCAATTCTCTGTTCCCCTAGGTGGAATAAAGCACTACCTTCCACAGTGTGACACAGTACAATAAATGCCTCACCTTACTCCATCTGTTTTCCAGCTGACTATGGGCCAAAACAGTACTTCAGAGTGGAGGAAATTACCTACACTCCAGATCACTGCTGAAATGTTTTGTAATGGCCTGACAATTTCTTTTCAATCATTATTTTAAAAATTTATTTTAAATACTAACCACAGTTTCCCCTCCATCCTCTCCTCTGGATCTCTCCCCTCACCTTTTCTCTATTCCCCATTCACTCCCCCTCAGTCCCCAGTGAGATGGGGTAAGGCCTCCCATGGTAATAAAGCAAGCATCCACATCAAGTGAGGCAGGACCAAGCTCCTCCTCCTGCATACTTTTCACCACCTTCTTTCAATAACTTTACAATTCTGTAGCAAAGTCTTGAAATGAGCTTAGAATTAAATATTAGCCATACTCTTAAATCAGACCTGGGGCTTAATAACAGTTTCTTTTTCTTCTAAACTACTCTTTTTCTTCTCCATCTTTCTAATTATTGTCATCAGTGCTTACCTTTTTTTTCTTAAGAGGAAATATTGTTTTTTAGAGTGAGATATTGAAATGCTGCATTTATTTTATAGATGATACTGTATCAGTTAATGTTCAAGATCTAAGGACTACAGAACTTTCTTGACAAGGCTAAAAATTAGGAGTTAATTGAACAGAGAAGTGAAATAGTATTTCCTAATCAATTAATATCATTTTCTTTAATATTCTCTGAATAAAAATCTAGTTGGATGAATTAATTCTTAATATCTGGCACAGATGAAAAGTTCTGAGCTACCTAACAAAATTAATAGGCCTTTGCCCATAAACTGTAGTGATAGTTTATTTATTTTCATAAATGAAGCTAGATGAAAAACTTGAAGGTAAAACTAAGCCACTAGAGACCAGGCAGTGGTATAACACACCATCAAATTCAGGATTTGGAAAACAGAGACAGCTGGAACTCTGTGAATTCAAGATGCCACTCTGTTCCACACAAGATCAATGCAGAAACAGATCCAGGTTATGGTGGCTCTCAACTTTAATCCTTGGGAGTCACATACCTTTAATTGTAGTCAGAGGCTGTTAGTTTGTTCCTGGATGCTCAGCCCTGAAATAAGCACACAGAAATTATATTATTTGCAGTACTGTTTAGCCAATTGCTTAAGCATATTTCTGGCTAAACTAACCCATCTCCATTAATCTGTGCGTCACCATGAGGTCATGGCCTACTGGCAAAGTTTGGCAGGCTTTAGCAGAGGTGTCTGTCCCCAGAGGTTGCTACATGGCTTCTCCCTGTTTGGCCTTCTTTCTGCCAGCATTCAGTTTAACCCCCTCCACCCCTGCCTAGTTCTGTTTTGCTCTATCACAGGACAATGCAGTTTATTTGTTCATTAACCAGTAAAAGCAACACATATACAGAAGGACTTCCCAAATCATTTAATCCCAGCACTAAAGAGGAATATAAAGCAGGATGAGACAGAAACTCACTCTCGTTCAGTCTGAGGATTTCTTAGAAGTAAGAACTCTCTAGTGAGTTACATGACTACTTTGCTCTTTTGATCTTCAGGTTGAACAAATATCTGTCTCTGGGTTATTATTATTCATGCTAAAATAACCATTATCTTTGTTTTTAAAAACTTCTGAATCCAGAGCATAATAAGTCTTTGAAAGCATGAATAATCTTTAAAAGACTGTTTCCTCTTCTCACCTGATTAATGAGCAAGCTTTAGGAAGAAAATGTAATAATGTAAATATTAAGGACACCTTGAATCTTTTTTTCGAGGAACATAGGTGATGATAGATAATATATAGGTCAGAGATAGGTAGATAGGTAGATAGATAGTTGATACATAGATGATAGATTCTTTACAAAATAGTCTAACATTGTTATATCCTTATACTGCAAAATTATTCTGGCATAATTCATGCAAGATCTATTGAACCTAAACTCTCCCATGCAAAGGAGTTCTTACAACTTGACATTCTACAAGCTTTGTAATTTCATTTAGAGTTATTTGATTTACCTGAACCAATATTGTGATTGCAGCTTAAATCCCATGATTACATATGTCATTGAGTGTTAAAATTTTGTGGCATTATAATGCATGTTACATAAAGAAAGAATCTATCATCTGGTCTGTTTGTAATAGCACCATACTGTTTGTTTGTTTATTTTCCACACCAAGACAACCCTTTTTCTAGTTATTTTCAAGTAAAAGAACTAGACTCGTTTGGACTGTTCTTGGTAGAAATGCAACAGGAGAAATTAAAGCATATGTATTTTTAATTTTTAAAAGTTCTTTAATTTGTAAATAAATTTTAAATCATCACAACACCATGAAAGCATGTTAATATACATGCAACTTCTTTATTTCAGAATAAATGACCAAAAAGGCCCTCTTTGAAATAGAAGGCCAAAATGAAGACCCTGATGAATAAAATGCCAGAGATTTCACCCTCCTCATGGCTATCACCAGACCTTCACGGCTTTTTTAGTAAGTATTTCAGATTTTACCCCCTTTGAGAAATTCAGTTTTGGTAGCCCAGTTCTCCCGATTCAATTTGTTGTTCATTTAGATATCAAGCTTCACTTCAAGAGCTCTAAAATCATATTTATGCCACTACTGACCAGATGCGGAAGTTTTGAAAAGTGTTGTTACAAATGTTGACTATGAACTGATTCAAATAGCAAGGGGAAAATTCTGTCAAGAAATAACCATCTGTCATGTTAAAGTCATAAGTAAGGTGACTAGAACCATTCTTCATGGTGTTTTCTATAATAGAAAGGAACTTTCTTAGGCTGCTTTAGTGTTAGCAGTATCTGAGCCTGCTGTAGAGCATCTGCTTCTCAGCACAAAGGTGATTTCTTTGCCCCAGAGGGACAAAGAACTGCCTCTGGAGAGAGATGAGCCAGGCAGAAGTGTCCCTTAGGCAAATGTCAATTTATTAAGGGAAAAGAGGGAAACTCCACCAGGATGAGTTGGTTTGTTTTGATTTGACATGTTAATTAGGGTAGCCAAAAGGGGGCTTTTGATTGCTAGACATCACATCAGTACTTTGATAGTTGAAACTTGATGGTCACCATCAGGGGCTGGAAGTCATGAAATTAGGGGATGGACATTGGGGGTTAGCTTTTGGAATGTAATGCAATGGTTTTAAGCAAGGCAGAGGAAATGGTATGATGTGGGATTTCCCTCTGTTTGCTATGGATACCATTGGTTAATAAAGTACTGCTTTGGACCTGTAGCAGAGCAGAGCTTAGCTAGGTGGGGAGAGCTGAGTTGAATGCTGGGAGAACGAAGGCAGAGAGTAAGAGAGAAGCCATGTATCCCCACCAGAGACAGACACTGAAACTTTGCCAGTAAGCCACTGCCACTTGGCAATGCACAGATTAATGGAGATGAGTTAAATTAAGATATAAGTGTTAGCCAATAAGAAGCTAAAACTAATGGGCCAAGCAGTGGTTTAAATAATATATTTTCTGTGTGATTATTTCGGAAGTGAGGACAGCTGGGAAACAAACAAGTGGCCTTCCTCACAACAATGGAAAAAGTACAAAATCTCCTTGGACCTGCTTGAGCCCTTCAAGGCTCACCTTCCTTCTTTGTAGTTTAGAACTTTTTTTTTCTCATAAAATTACCTGAAGCGTTTTACAGTGTACTCATGGTTCTTTCTGCTGGAAAGAGGATGGCTTTGTGAAAGGGAACAAAATACCACCAGGTGACTCTCTGTCCACCCTTATGCTTCTACAAATTTCAAAGCTTTCCCCCATTATCCTTCCTATTTAAACAGAGAAACTCAGAAATTGTCCCAAGACTGAAGATCGAGCCTTAAAAGATCATATGCTAGTGAAAGTGGATACTGTAGGTTTATATCTACTGCATAAAAATCTCTGAAGGAGGCAGCTTCAGCAATGTCCAAGTTCAAAAGTAAAAGGAATAATTAAGCAAACTGTCAGTTCAACCATGGCTAGATGCTGGAAAATTGATGGGGAAATGAAGGAATGAAGAAATAAGAGACAGCCACACAGATACGTGTACAGAAAAGTTGGGATTGGATGGGTGGTACTCACTCTGATGGAGTCTCACTTCAGTATTCTGCTCAGCTCAAGAACAGGCTTAGCTAGTCTCAGTAGGAGGTCTCTGCAGAGGAGCAATCTCACACTGCAAATATTTTTGAGGAGGAAGCAGTAGTAATGCCCACGCTATCAAACTGGCCCAGACCATAGGAAGGTTTTCCCAATTCTGGTGAGTCTGAGGGGTATTGTGTCATCAGTACACATTCACCCAGGACTTCTGTTGCAAGGAGACTGCTTGTTCATCCTGTCCACCAGGCTAGTTTAGCCTCGAAATAACCACACAGAAACTGTATTAATTAAATCACTGCTTGTCGCATTAGCTCTAGTTTCTGATTGGCTAATTCTTACATCTTAATTTAAACCATTTCTATTTATCTGTATATCGCCACATGATAGTGGCTTACCAGGTAAAATTCAGCACATCTATCTCTGGTGGCAGGTCCATGGCATTCCCCTACCAGGAGATATCAATGGACCATCCTCCCACAAGGAATGATCAATAGCCACACATTGTGCCAATACTTTGTAAGTTAGCCATTGGAAATAATATGTAAGCAATTTCCTCAGTCTATAATTTACCATTACATGGATGACATTTTGCTATCTGATTTGAACATGGATACTTTAGAAAGAATGTTTGAAGAAGTAAAGAAAGTTTTGCCAAAATGGGGATTACAAATTGCTCCTAAAAAAATACAGAGAGGTTTTCCTGACTCAGCAGCAGCAACAGAAAAAAAGCCATGCAGGTTTAAAATGTGGCTTCCTGGGCCATTCTGCCAGTGTGAACTCCAGCTATGGAGCATTTCAATGGCATTTGTGGGCCCAGATGTTTATGTGCCCACTCAAAGTCAGGAGCAAAGTAGCTGAGACCATGCCCGTGGCTCATTGCTCCCTGCCTGGGCAGGTAGTGGGATCAGGCGTACTAGGCATGCCCAAGCAGGAGAACATGGTGGATTCCCATCGCCATACACAGAGATATTTCCAGGTCATGCAGTGTGTTCCATGGTAGGTATAGCTTTTACTCAGAATAAAAAGGGTTTATATGCAGCATAGTGCTATCCAGAGTTTAGGTGGTGAGGATGGCTCCCACCTTGCAGTCCTAGAACTAAGATGAACTACATCCACCATATTTAAAGCCTGAGAGAGGTGAGAGGTGGAGCCAGCACCCATGGCCACTGAGACCAAGCTGCTTAGCATTTTAAAAAATGCTTTTGGTCAGAAAAAAATTTCAGATAATGCAATAAGGACAGATTCAGACATAAAAAAACTCTAAGTTGGTCACAATATTGGATAAATGTAAGTAGGCTTGGGAGAGAGAAGAGAGTATAGAGAGTTGGAATAGAAGTAAATCGTTTAAAAAAAGGCTTTAAGGAAACAGTACAGATAGTCATAGATTAAAAGGAGTAAAGAAAAATAAGCCACATAGAAATGGAAAATTCACCGAGAGTCTGGATTATTATTGTATATTATTGTTTCTGGAATATATTATTGTGTTTTCTTTTTAAATTTTGACTGTGAAGGAGCTAAGTACAGAGAGACATTTTTATTGTATGGACTGCTAAGCTAAACCAGCATGTATATTATAAAGGTATCTTTACTTCAGAATTTGGGTCTAAGAACATGTTGCTTCGGAAAAGTGGTTCTTCTTTTGTTTTCACAGAAGATGAGAACCAGTGGATTTCTTCTAGCCGAATATGGTTTCATGGACCAAGGCCTTCTGAAAGGTTACCATGAACACCCTCAAAAAATTACTTTGCCCAACTGCTGACTGAGATGAACCTAGCACACAGGATACAACATGAAAGACCTGATTAACAGTGCCTCCAAACAGCAGGAAGCAGTATGGACAAAACTATGCCCATATTCCCAAATATTGTTTATAATTGTTTATTTACAATTATAATATATTGATATGAAAATTTGCATTGGTATGGATCTTGGTTTATTGATACAAATTTAAGGTTAGATTTGTTATATGTATATTTCTGTTCTTGATTAAGGTATTGTGATTGTGTAGTTCATTTAAAGAAGGTAATTAAGAAGTACAGGTTAGTAGATAATCATCTATAATAGTCAAGATTGTAATCATGTTAGTTAGATTTTCTACTGTATAGAGATATATTTCAGTTAGGTAGGTATTCTTCAAATCTTTCAGAGACACTCAGAATATGGCATTTAAATGTTTTAAAAATTTAGAACTTTTCATGACAATGAGACACATCTGCTCCTGGCAGCACCAATATACTTCAAGAGGAAGATGGGCATCAAAGAGGCTCCTTAGCCATTTTGGCAAGAAACTGCTCTTGCCTGGACTGTTTCACTGGACATGTAGTACCCACAGAGAGATTACTGCTGAACCTGCCTAAAGGTGAGATGTTCCTTCAGGGCTCCTGCTTCATGAAAGTCTGCCAGACATTCTGCAGGACACAGAAGAAAGTGACTGAACTGTCTTTAAAATTTCCTGCTTCATGGAAAAGTCTGCTGGATACTAAGGTCCTGTAGGCTGAAGGTGGATGCCCCTATGGTATAGTAGAACTTTGGGTGACTGTCCAGGCAGCTAGGTGTCTCTGTCAATTTTAGAGTTTTGGAAGTTGCTTACAATGCAGTTTCTGTTTACTTAGGTAATATTATAGCCTTCTGGTATCTTTGATGGAGTTGAAGAATATGTAGACATAGTTATAGTTTTCTTAGTTATGATAAATATTAAGTAAATAGAAATATTGTAACTGTAATTCTTGCTTGATACCTGTTATATGCAATTTTACTATGTTAAAGTTAAAACTTTCCTTTTTATTTAAACAGAAAAGGGGAAGAGTTGTGGGAATTCCCTTTGTGTGTTGTTTGTATTGGTTAATGAATAAAGAAACTGCCTTGGCCTGATAGGGCAGAACTTAGGTAGGTAGAGAAGACAGAACTGAATTCTGTGAAGAAGAAAGCAGAGTCAGAGAGATGCCATGTACCACTGAAGACAGAAGCTGGGAATTTTACTCAGTAAACCACTGCCATGTGGAGACGCACAGATTAATAGAAATGGGTTAATTTAAGATGTAAGAATTAACGAATAAGAAACTAGAACTAAAGCTGGGTGGTGGTGGTGCATGCCTTTAATCGCAACACTCGGGAGGCAGAGGCAGGCAGATCTTTGTGAGTAGAGGCCAGCCTGGTCTACAAGAGCTAGTTCCAGGACAGGCTCCAAAGCTACAGAGAAACCCTGTCTCGATAAACCCAAAACAAAACAAAACAAAACAAAACAAACAAACAAACAAAAAAACAAAACAAGAGCTAATGGGCCAAGCAGTGATTTAATTAATACAGTTTCTGTGTGGTTATTTCGGGGCTAAGCTAGCCGGGTTGGGGGGACAAACAAGTGGCTCCTTTCAACAGACTTCTTCCGTTCACTAGGTTCACTAGGGCTTCCTATGCTCACCAAAGCAAGTGTTTAGGGAAAAATGCAAAGGAGCAAAGTAAGTTCCCAGAAGGCAGATACCAGAAATATAGTTCAAAGTTTCTGGCTTCTCCTCCTTTTCTTTTGTTTAACCAGCTATAACTGCAAGATTTTTATTTTAAAAATAAAACAATAGTATCTATTGTTTCATATCTTTGTCTCATCATCATCACATACAATTCACATAAAACAATGTGAATGACAATTCTTGTGGTATTTTCCAGGCAAGCATTAAAGAAACTAATCAATGCTAAAAACTTTTGTGTAAGAAAACATTACCAAATTAATTATCAGAAACCCAAATGGACATTCAGAACAGTAACATACCAGTAGATGTCTGTTCTGCTTCTCCTCTCCAACTTTCCACACTCATCTCATAACCAATAATATATTTGCTAATATAACACTCAAAACCTTATTGGCTCCTCTCAATGATCCACACTCTATCAAGCTACCATCTTTTCTCAATTCCTTACTATCTATATTGATTAGCTGTTGCTCATCCACTCCATTTGGGAATCTGTTGCCAGCGATCTACTTGAAGTGCAAATAATCTACCCCCCGTCTCTTGTATAATCTTTTGTTGGTCTCACAACATTCATATTTTACATTTTGACATTTGTACAATTTTCTACAAAGGCATTTGGGCTTCGCTATTGCTGTTGTTGTTTTGATTTTTTTATTTTCTAGATATTCAAATCAGGGTTTCTCTGTATAGGCCTAACTGCCCCACAACTTTCTCTGTAGACCATATTTCAAAATCACAGAGATCCACTTTATTATGCCTACTATCTGGTGGATGAAAGGTATGAGCCACCACATTTGGCCTTACATTTGGTCTTATTAAAGGTGTATGTATGTTTGTATGCAAGTATTTTTGTCATTCTGTGTGTGTGTGTGTGTGTATGCTGTGTGTATGCATGTATGTGTGTGATTTTTTACTTGAAATATTATTTTTTCCTTAATTTTTAGTCAACTTCTACTAGATCATCAGAAATGAAGTTAATTATATAATAAGAGTTTTGTCTTTTGTATTTTCCTATAATGAAAACCTATTTCTAAAATTATAATATTAAATTATAATAGAAATAAAGAAGTAAAATATTTTAAATAAAAACATAAATGCCTAAAAAATACAAGGTTACAGAATAAAGTTCAACCAAAACAGAACACTTTTGAATGTTGGTGGCACAGTTGGATATATTCAAAGTACTTCTATGAAATTGTCTTTTTGAACTTACTTGTATGTGCATTGAACATGAGGCAAAAATATACAAAAGTAGTTACGTTTCATATGTAATTCAAATTGAGAATAAAAAATAATTAGGACTTGCTAAGGCAAGACAGAAAGGCATATTCAAGTGGCTAAAAGCACAGGGAAAGAAAAGAAATACATAAACATTATACTAATTAGTTAAGCACAAATTTAGTAACAAAAACAATATTTGCATTCATCAACTTAAGCAAGGTGTAAAAATGTGATAGGATATATTGTGTGAGATGTGAAAAGATTTTGACATATTTTTAAAGAAATAAAATTTTGCTTTTAGCCCACCAAAATTAATTTTGATCCATTTATTACAATAAAGTATTCAAAGCTGAACAGGTAGCCTAGTAGATTAAAGGTGTTGGCACTGCAAATGCAGGTACCTGAATTAGTTTCCTGGGACCCTGTTATGCAAGACAATTGTGCTGTATACACACTTAAACAGTAATTTTAAATGATTTTTAATGTTTAAAAATGAGAAAATTCAGAGCTGCTTTGACATAACCAATTTACCCTTGAGAATATATTCCATACTAATAAAGAGAAAAATCAGGATAATTATACAATGATGCAGCTTTTTGATAGGATCATAAGCAATTAATTATAAATAAACATTAGCCATAGGAAGTAATCAAAGAATTTCTTTCATCTCCACACCAGGATTCTATATTATGAATTCATTTAAAGAGTGATTTATAACAAACTGATTTGGAGAATTCTCTATGATATTATTGTTTAGAAAAATAACATAATGAAGAATAATCCCACTGTGATAACACAACAATAACAGAACCCTGTGTCTCTGTGTGTATGAGTGTATAAAGGGGTAGCAATAATATGCAATATGATATATGCAAAGGAGAATATTAAAATCATATAAAGTACATTTATCATGAGTTTCTGGTATTGAAGGTATAGAAAAAGAATGTGTAAAAGTAGAATAAAAGCAAATAAAATATAAAATTTCTTATGAGTGTTGAGTAAATATGTGTTTCCTTTTTGAAATTATTTCTTTGAAAAAATATTTCTTTGTATAGTGTACTTAAATCATATTCACCACTTCTCCAAACTCTTCATTAGATCCATGGCCCCTTCCACATAGAAGCAAATTTTTATGTTTTTTTGTTGTTGTTCTTGTTGCTTTTAAATTCCTTGTGTTCAGTTTGTGTTGCCCATAAACTCTTGATCATGCGGACTCCACTGGATGATGGTCAACCTACCAGGCCTTATCATTAAAGAGAACTGACGTTCCCTCTTCTTTTTGCCAAAAGCTCCTAAGCTAGTGATGGAATTCGTGCCCATCAACACTCTTCATGAGGGAATTGTCCCTCTACAGCTTACACAGGTCTCGTTTGTAGTGCCATAACTGTACATGAACAAATACACACAAACAACCCAGACTCTTGCCAAGACAATAGACTACTCTCCACAAACTGGTGGCTAGGAAGTCCCCATTGCTGAAGGCAAAACCTATACAACTCATTGAACATGGTAAAGTTCAGCTGGTCTCTACATAGAGCCTTCATCCTTATATTCCACCAGATTTGGTACAGGAAGGCACTCTGTACTACCAAAAGAGAAACATAAACCCAGAGACAGCTAAAGAAACTTTGGACTGCAATAGTGTCCTGCCTTCAAAATATGGTAGAGCAATGGCAGCACAAAGCATTGGGAGTAAAATCCATCAATATCTGATTTGACTGAAGATCCACTCCATTAGATAAAACACATATCATACCTAATACTGTGCAGGAAATGAAACACATATCATAACTAATACTTCATAGGTGACACAAAATAAGAAACTAGAGAGCCCAAGGACCTAGGGTAAAAACAAACACTACTGTTCTTTAAAATACGAAAGCAATAAAATAATTCCTAGTGACATTATGTTATACTCATAGAAAAATGCCTTCCTTAGATGTTAGAGAAGGTTCCACCTGCAACAGATAGGAACAAATACAGATATCCACAGTCAGACATTATACAGTAAGCCCAATGAGAGACTTAGGTACATTCAACCTTAAATGAAATGTCTCCAAAACTTCCTCCTGTCTGAGCTCAGAGAACCCCATGGAAGAGGAGGCAGAAAGATATAAAAGCAGGAGGGAATGTGGGACCCCCCAAAAAATCCTTCCACCTGGTCAATTTGATTAATGCTTATATGAATTTACAGAGATGAAAATGGCATGTACACATTATGCAATCAGGTCCTCCGTGAGTATATTATGGTTTCTAGTTTTTTCAAAGTTATTTTCAGAGTTTGTGAGTAAATGGGTCTCTAATTCTTGTGCCTTCTCTTCAGCTCTTTTTGCTTCTGTTTGTTTGTTTTCTCCAAAACTCATGTGTTAGTTTTTGCTTTATCTTACTACATTTTTATTGTTATATTATATTATATTAGTATACTGTTTGTTTTCGAAGGAAATATAGAAAGAGTGTGGGTTTGGATGTGAGGGGATGTGAAAAAGAACTGGGGGAGTAAAGTAATGGGAAACTATAACCAGTATATATTATTTGAGAAAAAACTTTGTTTTTCAATAAAAGGAAAAATATTTGGGGTTGATATGCCACATTTATATATGGGGAGAGTTTAACTATGCTCTTCTAAAACAATTTACAGGTTCTGTAACTTGACCACATTCAGATGCTTATTTTAAGTGATTAAATCAAATTAAATGAATATCAATATTGCAAAATAAGGAAGAAATAGAGACTTGACTACACAAAGAAGTTGTTCATTCCCTAAGAATACAGACACACAGGTCCCTAATTTGTCTCCTCACATGAAAGAACAGAGGCACTTAGTTATCATTCTACCGCAAATCCATCCAACCCATCTATCATATATTCCATTTTTGATACATCTTAATTAATTTCAATTAGCAGTATTTATAAGGCCCCTACTGAGCAAACACAACTTTAAGACCTAAGGATGTAGAAGTAAATGAAATGAATATATGTAAAATTAAATAAAAATAAATAAAAGCAAGAATTAAATAAATCATAAATAATCCTTAAAACTGAGCCAGACAGAATGAAATAAGTTGCACAAGTGAATCTGTAAAGAAGATTGACATGAAACATATTACTAGATAAATTACTAATGCTAAGAAAGAAACATAAGAAATGTAAGAAGAACTATTATGAAATGAGAGAAGAGAAAATATTCCTGAAACAATGACTTAAATTCACTTATTGATAATGGAAACATCATTTTGATAGAAAAATGTTACAAAATAACCAGTAACATTCTCCAGCCCAGTGAGTTTCCATGAACTAAATTTCCATAGTACTAAAGTCCATCACCAGGAAGACAGCAGAGCAGTAACACCACATTGTCCTGAGACTCTTTCAGAGCTTGGTCAATTCCAGAAAGCAGGTGCAATATCTCCAAGTTTGAGAATGAAGAAAAAATCCAAAACACAACATCCAGGTAATGCTACAGGTGAAAGGCCATCATAAAGATTACCTCAAGTGCATAAAACTGCAAAATGGCATCCTCAAATCAAACCATCACATGAAGAAGCAAGTTCTGTCAATCAAAACCACTTGCTGAATACTGAGGGGACTTAAGAGGTGAGTGAACAGCCACTTGGTGGGACATCTTACTTTCTAGGCCCTTCCCAGTGGGACAAAACCCCAGGCCCCTCCGTCAACTCCCTTGGTTTTCTAGCCAGCCAGTAGGGAGTTCCCTGCAGCCAGTCTCCCCCAAAACACAAACCTATGCAGCAGCCATCCAAACTACTAGCCACACCCCCTCTCCAAACCCACCTATTCTCCTGCAACCTTGGTGGAACTCTAACACACCTTGCTCCAATACAATGGGATTTAAGGGGTGAGTGAACAGCCACACAGTGTGACACCCCACTCTCTAGGTCCGCCCCAGTGGGAAAAAAAACCAGGCCCCTCCCCCAACTTCCTTGACTTTTCTAACCAGCCAACAGGGAGTTTCCTGTGGCTAGGCTCCCTCAAAACACAAAACCATCCACTGAACCCCTCAAGATACTAGCCACACACTGCCTAAGAGCTGGGAGCTTGCTATAATATTGTGAGGACCAAGAGCTTGCTGTAACACTGAGGGGATTAAGAGAAAGCACCAAGAGAGCAAACCAAGAGAGCCAAGAGAGAAGACAAAGAGAACAGGCTTATAGAGTCTTCAGAGGCTTTCTGAGACAGACATTGACAGTACAGAGCAGACCAAGAAAAATTCCCAAACACTCAGACAGCCACTGCAAAGATTTGACCAAAACACAAAGATACTCCAGGCCTCATTTGAAGAAGGAGATGGGTAGGCACCAGATAATAAGAAAAACACAAACAGAAGGAATTCTGGATATTGAAAATCTGGGTAAATGAACAGGAAATACAGAGACAAAAATAACCAACAGAATACAAGTGATAGAAGAAATAATCTCAGATGCTGAAGATACTATAGAGGAAATAGACTCTTTGCTCAAAGAAAACATTAAATCCAACAAATTCTTAACACAAAATAGTCAGGAAATCTGGGACACCATGAAAAGACCACACCTAAGAAAGAGGGGTAGAAGATGGAGAAGAGCTCCAGCTCAAAGGCCCAGAATATAGTCAACAAAATCACAGAAGAAAACGTTCCCAACCTAAAAACCATTATCCCTATGAAGGTACAAGATGTTTATAGAACATCAAATAGACTGGATCAAAAAAAATCCCTTCACCATATAATAATCAAAACACAAAACATACAGAATAAAGAAAGGATATTAAGACCTGCAAAGGAAAAAGGTCAAGTAACATATAAAGATAAACATATCAGAATTACACCCGACTTCTCAATGGAAAATAGGAAAGCCAGAAGGTCCTGAATAGATGTGCTACTGACACTAAGAGATCACAGATGAAAGCCCAGACTACTATACCCAGCAAAGCTTTCCTTCACCATCAATGGAGGAAACAAGATATTTCAAGACAAAAATAGATTTAAACAATACATATCCACAAACCCAGCCTTACAGAAAATAGTAGAAGGAAAATCACAACACAAAGAAGCTAACTGCACCCACAAAAAACACAGATATATGATAACCCTCCACCAGCATAACCAAAAGAAGTGAAACACACAATCACTAATACCAAAAAATATCCAGAATTAACAACCACTGGTCATTAATATCGCTTAATATCAATGGACTCAATTCACCTATAAAAAGACTCAGGCTAAGAGAATGGATATGAAAACAGGATCCAGCCTTCTGTTCTATACAAGAAACACACCTCAACCTCAAAGACAAACACTACCTCAGAATAAAGGGTTGGCAAAAGGTTTTCCAATCAAATGGACCTAAAAGGAATGCAGGTGTAGCTATCCTAATATCTCCCATAATTGATTTCAAACTAAAACATATCAGAAGAGATGGAAATGACACTTTATACTCATAACATGAATAATACATCAAGATGCAGTCTCAATCCTGAACATCTATGCTCCTAATACAAGAGCACCCACATATGTAAAAAAAAATATTACTAAAATTTAAATCTCACATCAAACCCCACACACTAATAATAGGAGACTTCATTACTCCACTCTTGCCAATGGACAGGTCAAACAGATAGAAACTTAACAGAGAAATAAGAGAACTAACAGATGTCATGAATCAAATAAAATTAACAGAAATCTATAGAACATTCCACCCAAACACAAAAGAATATAACTTCTTCTCAGCAAACCAAGGAATTTTTTCTAAAATCGATCACATACTTGGTAACAAAGCAAACCTCCACAGTTACAAAAAAATTGGAGTAACCCCTACCTCTTATTGGATTACCATGGAATAAAGTTAGAATTTAACAACAAAACTACTCTCAGAAAGCCTACAAACTCATGAAAATTGAATAGTCAACTACTGACCCGCCCCTTGGTCAAAAAAGAAATAAAGAAGGAAATTAAAGTCTTCCTTGAATTCAGTGGAAATGAAGGCACAACATATCCAAACCTATGGGACACTATGAAAGCAGTGCTAAGAGGAAGTTCATAGCACTAAGAGCCCACACAAAGAAAATGGATTAAAGCTCACATTAGTGACTTAACAGCACACCTGAAAGCTCTAGAACAAAAAGAAGCAGACTCAACCAGGAGGAGTAGAAGACAGAAAATTATCAAATTGAAGGCTGAAATAAACAAAATAGAATAAACAAATACAAGAATAAATAAACAAAATACAAAGAATGAATGAAACTATCCAAACTAATCAATAGACAGAGAGAGCATCCAAATTAACATAATCAGAAATAAAAAGGAGACATAACAACAAACACTGAGGAAATTCAGAGAGTCATTAGTTCATACTACAAAAACCTGTACTCCACACAATTGGAAAATGTAAAAGAAATGGACTATTTTTTTTAGATAGATACAATATACCAAAATTAAAGCAAGACCAAGTGAGCAATTTAAATAGGCCTATAAGCTGCAAAGAAAAAAAAAGCAGTCATCAAAAATCTCCCAACCAAAAAAAGCCCAGCCCAGATGGTTTAAGTGCAGAATTCTACCAGAACTTCCAAGAAGAGCAATACCTATACTCCTCAAACTGTTCCACATAATAGAAACAGAAAGGACATTGTCAAACACTTTTTATGAGGTTACAGTTACCCTGATACCAAAGCCACACAAAGATTCAACCAAAAAAGAGAATTACAGACCAATCTCACTCATGAACATGCATGCAAAAATACTCAATAAAATACTGGCAAATCGAATTCAAGAACACATCAAAAAGATCAACTATGATCAAGTCAGTTTCATCTCATGGATACAGGGCTGGTTCTACATACAGTAATCTATCAATGGAATACATTATATAAATAAATTGAAGGAAAAAACATATGAGAATTTCATTAAATGCTGAAAAGCATTTGACAAAATCCAACACCCCTTCATGATAAAGGTCTTGGAGAGAACAGGGATACAAGGAACATATCTAAATATAATAAAAAACTTTATACAGCAAGCCGACAACTTACATCAAATTTAACTCAAAGCGATTCCACTAAAATCAGGAACAAGACAAGGCTGTCACTATCCCCATATCTCTTCAATATATTGCTTGAAATTTAACCAGTAGCAACAAGACAATAAAAGGAGATACGGGGATTCAAATTAGAAAGGAAGAAGTGAAACTTTCATTATTTGCAGATGATATGATAGTGTACATAAGTGACCCCAAAAACTCTACCAGAGAACCCCTACAGCTGATAAATACCTTCAGTGATGTGGCAGGATACAAGATAAACTCAAAATAATCAGTACCCCTCCTATACACAAATGATAAAGAAGCACAGAGGGAAATCAGAGAAACACTACCTTTTACAATAGCCACAAATAACATAAAATATCTTGTGGTAACACTACCAAAGAAGTGAAAGACCTACTTGAAAAGAACTTTAAGTCTTTGAAGAAAGAAATTGAAGAAGATGCCAGAAAATGGAAAGATCTCTCCCATGCTCTTGGATAGGTAGGATCAATATAGTAAAAATGGAAATTATACCAAAAGCAATCTATACATCCAATGCAATTCCCATCAAAATCTCAACACAATTCTTCACAGACCTTGAAAGAACAATAATCAACTTCATATGGAAAAACAAAAAAAAAACCAGGATAGCCAAAACAATCATATACAATAAAGTAACTTCTGGAGGCATCACCATCCCTGGCATCAAGCTCTATTATAGAGCTACAGTAATGAAAAGAGCTTGGCATTGGCATGAAAATGGAGACATGGACCAATGAAATCAAATTGAAGACCCGGATACTAATCCACACACCTATGAAAACCTGATTTTTAAAATTCTGCAATGGAAAAAAGAAAGCAGGTGGAAACAGAGGCAGAGACCCACATTGGAGCACTGGACTGACCTCCCAAGGTCCAGTTGAAAGTGGAAGGAATGAGAATATGAGCAAAGAGGTCAATATTATGATGGGTTCATCCACTGAAACATTTTACCTGAGCTAATGGGAGCTCACCAACTCTAGCTAGACTGGGAAGGATCAAACATAGGACCAAACTAGTCCCTCTGAATGTGGTTGACAGTTGCATGGCTGGGGCAGACTGTGGGACACTGGCAGTGGCACCAAGATTTATCTCTACTACATGTACTGGCTTTTTGTGATCCTGTTCTCTTTGGATGTATACCTTGCTCAGCCTAGATATAGTAGGGAGGGTCTTGGACCTTCCCCAAAGCAATGTGCCTTACCCTCTTTGAGGATTAGACGAGGGTGGGGTGCTAGGATGTGTGGAATGAATGGGAGGAGTGGAGGGAGTGGGAATTTGAATTGGTATCTTTCAAAAAAAAAAGTCTAATCAATAAAATAAAAACACTTGCTGAAATCATCTGACCAAAATATAAAACTTAGCAGAGATAAAACTAGAGCTGAAGATTAGAAGTTAAATTTAAATCATACTAAGAACAGATTTTTATTTTTGGTTTCATCTAATGAGACAATTGCAATTTTGCAACCAAAGGCAAGCAGCTTAAGATAACATTGCAGAAGGTGCAAAATTTCCATAAAAACTTATTTACAATTTCTCTACATCAATGTTCATGACTTCCAGTGACTCTGGGCTTTAGTGTGCCTAGTTACAACAAAATCAAACTTAGGGATCAGCTAGAGTAACTGAAACTAGGTTTTCTCAAAATATATCAATTAAATCCCAGGCATTGTGTGAAATTCATAAGAACAACTCTCACTCCAATATGGATGACAATAAAGCCCTACTGTGAATGTAGTGAGTTAAGCAGCTGTAACAGTGAAGTTCTAGAAGCTTACAATAAGTGCAATAAATAGCAGAGAAACAATGATGTCTTATTTTCCTTCCTCTCCCTTCTTAAGACACACTCATAATTTTTTTGCTACTCTTGGCAGATTGTTCATCCATCCACCAATACTCCTATATTGCAGTGTATAACCATGGAGCAAAATCAGATAACAGACAAAATACAGACAGAACAATATCTTAAAATGACTATAATTTCCAAGGAGAAATAAGAAGGCTGTTCATTTTTATATCCAGCAAGCAGTTTTTAGATTACACATTACAAGCTAGTAACAAAAATTTCTTCTGGAAGAAAATCTTCTGAATTTGAAAAAGGTAAAATAGATTTTCTTTCATCATTACTAGTTTGAAGTATAATAACTTACCATAATCACATTATTAACTGTTCAAATAAACTAATATCATTTGATTATATGTGCTTAAATTTTGAAATAATCAAAAATATAAACTGAAGGAGAAAAAAGAAGAAAACACTTTTGTAGTACTCTATTTCCTTGAGAATTTTATATAATGCATTTAGAACATAGTCACCTCTCTTGTCCAGATTTTCCCTTTATCACACTTACCACTATTCTGTTTCTTCACACCCAAATTTGAGATTATTTTCCTTTTTCCCTTCTCCCCACTGAATCCAGGAGGGTTGCCCAGGAACCACATCGTTAAAGAAACTGGCCCTCCTCCCATCAGCTTTAAAACACTGACAGCTCCTTGTGTAGTGGCAGGATTTCACACCTACCTTCCTCCAATTTTGCTGAGATTTTTTTTTATCTGGTGTGATCTTGCCCAGGTCCTGTGCATGTTGTCACAACTGTTGTGAATTCACATATGCATCTGACCTATTAAGTTGCTAAAACATTGTTTCTTTGGTGTTGCCATCTTTCTACAGTTTTTTTCTGAAAATGTCCTAGAGTCTTCTGAAAGAAATATACTATAAACTTCCCATATTAGGGTTGAGCATTCAACAATCTTTTTTTCCAGCTACTTCAAAGAGCAGCTTCTTCTATGATTATTGAGAGATCTTCGTGTGACTATTGGCATAATTATGTCATTATGAGTCATTTTAATACCATTTCTCTTTCGCAGAATACTATATTGAATTTCCCCTAGGGCCTAGAACCTATACAGGCACAATCCTTGGCCTTTTTATTGTGCCTATGAATTCCATTTAGTGAATCAGGTCTTAGAACCAATTAGAAAGTTCTACTAAGACCACCACCCTGCAGATAAAGACGTGGAGATTTATTGTTAATTATGAAAGCTTGGCCTTAGCTTATGTTTGTTCTTGACTAGATTTCAGAACTTAGATTAACCTGTTTATATTAATCTATATTCTGCCATGTGGCTTCACCCCTCCCACCCTTTTTGCCTCGTACACATTGGCTCCTTTCCGTCTCTCACTGGCTAATACCTCCTTTACTCTTCCCATAGTTTTCTCTCTGTCCAGGAGTCCCATCTATACTCTCCTGCCTACCTATTGACTGTTTAGCTTTTTAGTACACCAATCATAGCAATTTATTTTCACAGAGTGTACAAATATTCCACAACTCAGAGTGGTTGTTTCTACTGCAAAATTTGTACGAGTATTGCACTAGCAGAAGGAACTTGTCAGGGCAACCATTTTTATAGCTTTCAAGGTTCACAGCTGGGTAAGTCTTAGGATTATGTTTCTCCTCTAACAACATCTGTAATACCTCCTTCAGAACCATTATATCGATCCAGTAGGGATAGAATTTCCAGATAGGACCAGCTTTATTTCTCCATGTTCTATGACTCAAATATATAAGATCATCAACAATATTTTCTTACCGTCGAATTCTAGATAGTATTCTATAGAGCCTCAGGCTGTATATGAACCTATTGGCCAACAACTTGAAAGGACATAACCAATCCCTAGTAATAGGTTTTATCCATCATTATAGTGAAAGTCCTTTAAACCCCCTTTTTATATATTTACTATGTATATATTTTCTGAAGCGTCTATAAGAATAGGTTTCCATATGACATTTTCAAATGCTGGCTATTTTTAGCTGTCCTTCTCTATATTCTCTATACTGCCCTCTCATCACCCACCCCTATTTAACCCTTTGTGACTCTTTAACCTTATATAACTTGGTATTCCTTTAAACCCTTCCTCCCCATGCCCCCTAAGTAAATTCTTGACATCTGAGTGTTTTCCAAAAGGAAAGTGTGACTTATTTTTTGTGTTATTTTCCTTGGGATGTTTGTTTTTAGCTCCATCCATTTACCTGAAAATTTCCACTCATTTTTTTCATAATAGCTGACTAATGCTATATTGTGTAAATTTTTGTATTTTCATTATCTATTCATCAATTTATGGACATCTAGGCTATTTCCATTTCCTGGCTATTGTAAAAAGAGTAGCAAAGAACATGGGCGAACAGGTATCTTTGTAGTAGAATATAAAATCCTTTGGTGTTTTTGCCCACTACTGGTATAGTAGATTATATTGTAGATCTATTTTGAGTATTTTGATGAACCTACATACTGATCTCCACAGTTGTTGTACCATTTTGTGGGCTTTGGAAGTACAATTTTTATTGAGACATGAAATGAAACTATGGTCATTGCTATTGGGGTCATGGACAATGAAAAGGTAATGAGAAAATGGAGAAAAGTTATGAGCAACTCTTTTTTCATAGATGTAATCATTTAAATTAAATCCTACATATACTTGAAAGAAAAATCTTAGTAAAAATCACACAAAATAAATAGAAATCTGGATTGGACCACGATTATGAAAGAAATTCATTCAGCAGTGAATAAATTTTCATAGGTGAAAACAACCTGTTTATCAAATTTATTCATTGGATAAATATTTATCCAAAAGATCTAAGAACCTAGGACACAATAGAAAAAAATGTATAACAAAATAATATATGCCAAAAGAATATGAATAGATATTCCTCAAAAAATTGAGAGAAGAAAATCTTCTAAGAAGGATAAGAAAGTTACATGCAAACTAAAACTACAATGAACCATCATCCAAAACAAAGTGATAGCGAATGATGGGAGCATGAGTTAATGCAGGCACTGTGGATAGCTGCATGTAGTTCCCCCAAGAACATTAAGTACAACTAGTATTTACTCTCCGGCTCTAACCATGAGATGCTTTTCTTTATTCCTTGACACTAAAAGATAGTTTTGCCTGTTGTATTTGTCTGAGTTGACAGCTATGATCCTTCCAAATATTAAATACAGTGTCCCAAGATCGTAGACTGTCTTGCCTTTAAATTTTCTGTTGAGTCAGCATCCACTATTTTGGTGGAAATGCCTTTATATCCAGTTGATGCTATTCTCTAGAAGCTTCCAAAACATTTCCATTGTTGTGAATGTTTTGTTTTATATTTATGGTATAAAGTGAGGAATTTCTTTTACCGTTCTGTCTATTTGATATTCTATGTGCCTTTTGTACATAAATGTGCCTCTCTTATTACAGATTTGTGAAATGCTCAGGGTATTAAGTTTTATCTAAGGAGCCACCCAATATTAGAATACTGATTAAAACACTAGTCACTATACAGGGGTAGGTCTCCTAATGGCTGGGTTCCTCTATTTTGCCAATACTTAAGCTCCTAGAATGGTATCTTCCTGCTGGGGATTACTTTGAGTAATAGAGAATCAGCTTTCTGCCTTCTCTATTTCTGAGGACTATTCTGGACCTCTGCCTAGGACTGGATACCTTCCTGGCTTTGGACAAGGTCTTGTTTTGACTCTCATTTAATGTTCATAAATAGCTGTGCAGTTGATCTCCAATCTTTTGACTGAATTTCTTGGACTTATATGTTGAATGCGTATTTGAATAAGTATTTGATGTACTATATCTTGAACTGTCTTGGCAATTCCAAGGGATAAGCAGAGTGCTATAGTAGAGTAGCGGAGGTCATCCCAGTTTATATGCTTTGGAAATCACATAGGATTATGTTCATATGGAAGTAATATGGGCTATGTCAGTCTCTTGGGGATAGGATGGGAGTTGAGACTAGGAAGCTTTGATATTACATGAAGCTATTGTGAATTCAGGTTACCAAGGCTGAAGCTTGGAATCAGGTGAGTGACTTGGGTAACAGATGTTTTAACCTCACCTAAAGTTCAATAGAGATGACAAAATATAAAATAAAGTACTTGCAAACCAATTCTAAGAGTCCTTGAAAAAGATCATCTATTATCATTACATCATCTCCATTCCTAAGATACAGAAAGACATTGATTTCATGAAGACATTAAAACCAACCAACATAATCCACCACATAACAAAACTAAAGAACAAAAAAAAAAGCATAAATCTCTTTGGGGCTGTTCCCATATTTATGGGTCTAAAACCATCTCCCCAGAGCGTGGATAGACCCTCCTGTGACTGAAGGAAGCTGAGTCTTCCTTTCCCAGCAATCAGCAGCAGCCTCACATTGGCAGTAGGTCCTCAGCTATGGCAATTTCTTTTAGTTTAAATTAACATAAATTATGAATATGTACTGAGCACATTCATAAGAATTTTGGATACTACACAATGTGTTTTGTTCATTACAGTAATGCAAATGTTTGCTATCATCAACACTGACATTTTCTGTTTTGAAGTTGAATTTCTGATGGTGTGGGGGGATCCTTCTGTCTATTGTTGCTTTTATTGGTTAATGAATAAAGAACTGCTTTGAGCCTATGGCAGGGAAGAACAGAACTAGGTGGGAAAGCTAGGCTGTATGCTGGGAGAAAGAAGGGTGGAGTTAGAGAGAAGTGATGGAGCCATTGGAGACAGATGCTGGGAACTTTAGCCGGTAAGCCACTGTCATGTGGTGATACACAGATGAATAGAAATGGGTTGAATTAATATGTAAGAGATTAGCCAAAAAGAAGCTAGAGCTAATGGGACAAGCAGTGATTTAATTAATACAGTTTCTGTGTGATTATTTCAGGTCTAAGCTAGCTGGGAACCAACAAGTGGCCTCCCTTCTTCAACATACTGAGTGTAGGTAGTTTCCTTAAAATGCCCAAATATAGACAGAATAGATATTCAGCCCTACATGTGGCAAGATTATCCAGTTTGAAGAAGTCATACAAAACTCTATCTTGTCTGCTAATTTCATGAAACTTTTTCAAAGTTTGTAGAACAGCCCTGAGAATACCTAAATCAAACTTCAAAGTAATGTCTCCTATCTTGCCGAGTGGCTGCTCTCACGGCATAGCTAACAGTGCCCATTACAGCAGCAGAGGCAGAGAAAGCCAACAGTAAATCTTTCCTTTTTCAGTTAGTTCTGGTTTAGGAAGATTTACTTTTATAACTGTGTGGTGATTTCTACCTTATCAACCTTGATTCTTTAATATCTTCTCTCCAAACTATTCTACAGCCTCTCAAGGTAATAATAGGTCCTAAGGGTCAGAACCAGACAAGTTTTCTTCATAGCTATCAATGTCTTTGATTTTGACAAATGACTTTTATTGTCTTAGTTGCTGTAGAATATCCTTGATTTTCCTTTGGAAAGTTTTCCCAGTATAAAATTAAAGTGATTTTTCTTTTGACTGTAAATCTAATTCCCTGTTACATTTGTTTATATCAATGCATGTCTTTTGCTTGTATAATGTAAATCTGGGACCCATATGTCACCCAGAGGTAATTTTGACTCCAGAATTTAAGCTGGAACTGATTTTTTTCTCTCTAGGTAGTGACACTTCATGTAGAAACACAGGCCAGTGAAAAGGGCTCAGATGCAATGAAAACAGGCTTCTCACAACAGGGAGTACAGTTAAGGATTTTATTTTCTCCCCTTTCCAAGTAGTATTTTGCATCATATAATGGAAAATAAGGGATGGAAAATGGCCAAGTATAATAGTGCAAACCTGCGATTATAGCACCCCACAGAATTCAAATTTCAAGACCAGCCTGGTGAAGAGAGAAAGACTGGCTCAGATGTGGGGATATGGGAAGAAAGGAAAGATAAGAAGACGAGGAGGAAGAGGAGGAGGAAATGTTCTCAGAAAGCTAACACAGTAACAGTATGCTCCGGCACACTGTAACTTTTATCACTTCTTCTTCTTCTTCTTCTTCTTCTTCTTCTTCTTCTTCTTCTTCTTCTTCTTCTTCTTCTTCTTCTTCTTCGCCACCTCCTCCTTCTTCTCCATCTTCTTCTTCAGGATTACTCTTCTAGGTTTTTTCTGTGCCTGGCAGTAGGAGATATTCTAAAATACCTTGAATGAAGTGAATAGATCTATTTATTCAGACAAATTCATGGGGATATGATTATGTTCAAGAACCTTTAATATAATGACACATATTTTGACATTTCTTAATTTCAAAAATGAAATGTCTGTTAATCATTGCATACTTTAAACAAATAACATTTTAAAATTTATTAAGAGAATCGTTTATTCTAAGTACTTATTATTCTAAAAATATTAAAGTTTTCCCTCTTTAGTTTATGTACATTTGCAAAATTAAGTGGTAAATCAAATTTCATAATTAGATATTTCAATAAATATTTACGGAACAGAAGCATTTATTATTTCATTTATGAAATTTTAATCTTTTGGAGGAGATTATGGATATTTTATCAGTGTACCTACATCAAATAAACTCTGAATTCCTTTCATTATCAAAAATAACAGCAGACTTCTTCTAACATTAAATCATGTCAGTTAATTCAGTTGCCTATCGAAAATGGACTGTGGCGCTGGATAGATGGTTCAGTGATGAAGAGAGTTGGCTGCGTTTTCACTGAACTCTGTTCAATGCCATCAAACACAGTGCGGCTCACAACCATCTGTGACTGAGGTACCAGGAGACCCAACGAGCTCTTTTGGCCTCTGTTGTCACCACATGAAAGTCATATATTCAGCAACACTCAGACACATAAAATAAGTAACAAGTAAAATAAAATAAGCAAAGTTTAAAAGAATACAACAATAAGAACTAGATTATGTACTAAAAGTCCTCATTCCCAGGATCTAACAAATTGTCAACCGCAGTGTAAATGCTGCTTTTACAAGAAAAACATCTAAAAGTTAAAAAGCATTTCATTAAATCTCATGACAGTTTTTCAAAAATATTTTCCCATTCAGGCACTTCAAAATTTTCTTCATTCAAAACTAAACCAAATTTAAAAAAAAAACGGAATAAATCAGCAATCTTTCCTGTTTTCCAATATGCTACATAAAATTCCTTCATGATTAGATGCAGAAGTGACTCCATGGTTTCGTTTTGTATGTAATTTTGAAAAGTTGGATGATAATCTTTAGTGATACTTAAGGAAAATATCCAAGAAAATCACTAACTGTAGAATAATTCTATGAAAAAGGGGCTTGCTGGAGATGAACATTTTCCTACATTTTTTTATTCCTGATTCACTTCTTTGAACACTTTTACTTCATTATTTTAATTTGATTCTTTCATTCTCCATTCTCCGTGAGTTTTAACAAACCAATAACACTAAACTCAGGGCAGTGTTTCGTTCTAAATCCAAAGAGATTTCATAATAGCATGAGAAAATTAGTTTCTTTTTAGTAGACTCTCTGACTTTGACCAGATTGCCGTATTAATTGAAGTTACTATTTGTGTTCTGACCAGGTTCTTGACACAAGAAAACAACCACAGCATAATGAATGATGATATGACCTGCTAACTCTCCTCTTGTACTAGGCTATAAGATCTCATGAAATGACACTATAATTACATGGAAAGTAATTGTCATATATTTGCCAAAAAATTACATGGTTGATGGTACTCTGAAAATCACTCTGCATTTCTAGTGCCAGCAGCTATGTTAGCAGAAACTGAAATTAGAAACAACCACAGGTGGTGCTTTCTCATCATTTAGAAAAACTATTTCATCTAAGAAGTAAAATTTAATTTACAATTAAATATTATAAAACCAAAAATAAAACAGAATGACTTAAAAATGCTCCTAATACTTATTGTTATTTTGAGATAATGCTGGTTTAATGACTAGGCAAAGCCATTTGCTGCATCTCAAGCTAATTATATATACTATTGCTCTGCTGCCAGGATTATAAAGCCATCTTGCCCATGTTATTTCTTGCAAACAAATGAATCCTGAGAGTTCACCAGGGCAAGAGAGGAATAACTGCATTTTGTCTAGCTTATAACTTTTTTCAAATAATAATATGGAGGATGTAACAACTGGTTTTGTAAGTTAAGAATAGTTGTTTTGCTTATTTAAAACAAGTTTAATATTATCTTATATGTAGGTTTTTATTCTCACATCAATTGTTGCATAAATTGAGACACATGAAAGGCATAAACCACAATCTTCATTCAACTTACAAACTTCCAATACGTGAAAACTGCTGAAATCTTAGTTGTCAATAAAATTAAGTTCTTCATCACAAGTGCTACATGAATTAATCATACTTTATATGATATTTTCCTAAATATAACTGCCCCCTTCATAAAAGTGGTCATTAACCTAAAACATAATCCACCAGAAAATCTTAAGATCAAAAAGGATTCATTTAAATATGTAAAAACATGTTTCCAATTAATATAATAAAGTATACTCTCCAGTTACTGTATTCAATAAGGTACCCATTTGCCACACCTATTACCTACATATGCATGCATTTCTTTTGATAGTTAAAAGACAGGATTATAACACCCAGAAAATTTACACAGTATTAAAGTTATCAAGTTCTCTTCTCACATTTTTTTACAATTCACTAAGGAAATTAATTTTACTATAAAATATAAGATTCTTTTGCATTGTACTAAGGGGAGAAAGCAATATTAAGAATATTATTTATGTAACCTAACATTTTTAAAGACACCAAACAAAAGGTCATCATGTGTAAAAATGTCTGAAGGGTTGCATCAATAGTCATGATGATTACAAACAGAAAAAATTGTAGAGTAGTAAAAAAATTGGGGAGGTGGAATACTTGGTGATTTCAGTATTCCATTTTCTCTATTAGATGAATCATCTGTAAAAAATAACAAACAGAGAAACATCCTAGTTAAATGTCATCATACATCAAATGAACTACAAAAGTGCCTAAAAAAATTTCTCCCATACACTAAAGAGTACATATTCTACTCAGCAGTACAAGGTAACTTTTCTAAAATAGATCAAATGCTGGGATACGAACCAAACCTTTGTAAACACAAAAAAAAAGCTAAAGTAACTCATTGTGTCCTGTCTAACCACAATGCAATACAGCTTAAAATTTACAGAAAACAATACTCTAGTAAATCTACAAACTCATAAATGTTAAGCAAGTCATTACTGAAAGATGAATGAGAAAAAGAAGAAATAATATGAATAAATTCCATGGGAGCTAAATGAAAATGAAAACACAACAACACAAAAATTCTGGGACAGATTAAACGCAGTTCTTTGGAGGAAATGAGAGTGCCTGCATTACAATAGCAGAAAGAGCAAACATAAATGACTTAATGATATAATTCAAAAATCTGAAAAAAACAAACCTGGTAAGGAATAATAAAACATAAGTAAAATTAATAAAACAGAAACATGGAAATAATACAAAAAATATGAGAACTAGTTCTTTGAAAGGATAAACAAAAATCTATAGCTCTTTTTCACTGTTATCCAAAAGATAGTATGGACTTAAATGAACAGCAGGGGAAGGGGAGAGGGGGAAGGAGAAGGGAGAAGGACTGGGGAGAGCTTGGGGGAGTGGAAGGGTGAAGATGGAGGAAAGGTGGACATTGGAGAAGGGAATAAGATATCTACATTAAGAGAATCATTCTAGGGTTGGCAAGATACTTGGCCCTGGGGATCCCAGGTGTCCACGGGCATGTCCCCAGCTAGGTATTCAGGCAGCAGAGGAGAGGGTGCCAGAACTATCCTTGTACCATAGTCACATTGATGATTATCTTGATCACCATTATAGAAATTTCATCTGATGGATGGAGATAGAGACAGAGACCCACATTCACATCAGAGCAATGGATTGAGCCCCCAAGGTGCAGGTGAAGAGCAGAAGGTGGGAGAAGATGAGTTAGGAAGTTAGGACCGTGAGGGGCTGGTCCACCTACTGAGACAGTGTGCCTGAACTAATGGGAGCACACCAGTCCAGCTGAACTGGGACTGAATGAGCATATGATCAAACCAGACTCTCTGAATGTGGCAGCGAAAGTTGGCGGATGGAGAACCCAACAACAATGACACCAGGACCTATCTCTTCTGCATGTATTAGCGTTCTGGGAACAGAGTCTTTTTGAGTGCACTCCTCCCAAGGCCGGGAGGGAGGGGGGTGAGCCTTGGACTTCCAACAGGGCAGGGCACCATGCCCTCTTTCAAGGAAGAAGGGAGAGGGAGTTGGGGTGGGGGGGGGTAGTGGAAGGGGACCGGGAGAAGGAGAAGAAAGGAAAAAATGTTATTTCTTTAATTATGTTTTTGAATGGAAAAAATAAAACAATGTAAAAAAAACAGAAGTAGAAATGAATGAAGAAACATTATAACAGACATGAAAGAAATTCAGAATATTATAAGGAAACACTTTTTAAACTTCTATTCCACTTAGGTTTTTTTTTTAAGAAAACCTAAAGGACATGTATTAATTTCTAGATTTTAAAATTTACAAACCACCAAAATTAAATCAAAAAGAACTCAAGAAAATGAACAGACTCACCAAAAATGTTTTGCATCAAGAAAGTATCTTGACAATTCTGGTCAAGGAATGCTACAAAAATCACACCATGAAACAGACATAATGCATGATATTTATTTGTGAAGGGTATGGTTAGGGGGGTCTACGAAACTCAGAGAGAGGGAAAGAGAGACAAGGACATAATGGTGTGGGCTTCAAAGGAGGCTATGAAGCATGTACATAGGGAAAATGTACAAAAGCAGTGATGGTGGAAATGTGTCTCATTGGCCTTTGGCCTTTAGAGACAATTACTATTGAAGGTGGGGTACACCATAGGGGAGCAGCTATTTCTGTAATGTGGCTAACATTCCTCCATTTGTTTACAGTGAAAGGTAAGGAAATAGTTGGGAATGACTGGTAAAGTAGGAGTGAGGGTACCATGATATTCAGAATGGTTCCTGTTGGCTAGGGGCATTGATATTTTTGGGGACCCCAACAGGAATACTGTCCAATGTTGGAAGAGCAGACTGTGTCATTTGCTGCCCAGGCTCTGTAGGACCATCTGGAGCTAGAGAAATACAGGCTACATTGGAAATGACTGCAGTCTTTAAATTATTGGAAATCTGCTGAAACACACACACACACACACACACACACACACACGACATATAATGTAAACTAAAGGAATTTAAGGGAGAATTCTTATCTTGGGTTATTTGAGATTCCCCTCTGTATGCTGTTAGTATGTTTTATTACCATAGGTTAATGAATAAAATTGTTTCAGCCAATGGCTTAGCAGAACAAAAACAGCTAGGAAATATGAACAGAGATATATAGAGAGAGTAGGCTGAGTCAAGGAGATGCCATGTAGCTGCAGAAAGAGATAGATGCCGGATCTTTACCAGTAAGCCAAAGCCCCATGCCAATACATAGATTAATAGAAATGGGTTAATTTAAGATGTGAGAGTTAGTTAATAAGAAGCCTGAGTTAATAAGCTGAATAGTGTTGTAATTAATATAGTTTCTGTATAATTATTCAAATCTGAGCAGTCAGGAAACCAACAATCAATATCTGTTTAACAAATGGCTCCAGAATTTGGGGCAACTGCATTCACATAAAAACTGAGGGAGTTTGAGAAGGAATTCTAGACACAAAAGAACAGAGTTAAGCATAGCTTCTTGGTAACCACATTTTTTACAGATAGGCTCTATTTGCTGGCAGCATACATAGGCACTACTTTTTTATGTGCTGGCTTCCTGGTTCATGCTGGCAGAATGAACTCTGGCTCTTTCGGGAGGTCCTGCACTTAAATGTGGTTTGTGAGCAGCATGTTACAAATTGCTTAATGGCAAAATAGACCCCCTGCAACCCGAGAGCTGAGACAGTGAGAATGGCTTACAGAGACAGTAAACATGCCTCTGCCTTGTTTGACTGGGCAAAACAAATAAGCAGGACCATGGAATTGGTCCTAGCCATGCCCACTTAGAATTTAAAAAAAGTTGCTGCTGGTCAGAAATTGATTACAAATACATATTAAAGAAAGATTCAGGCAAAAATAAACCTGTGAACGAGTCACAGTATGCTTAAAAAATGTGCATAGGCTTGGGAAAAAGAAGAAAAAGAGTATAAAAGCTATAAAAGGAAATAGATTTAAAAATAAAATAAAGTCCTTAAAGAGACTTTAAACATAATATAAAAGAGTACAGACAGTACTAGATTAAAGAAATAAAGAAAAGTAAGCTGAATAAAGATGAAATATAGACAGAGAAACTGTTTATGTATATTATTATGTTTTGTATGATCTTTTTGACTCCAGAGAGATATTTAATTCTGGAGGCTGCTAAGTTAAACCAGCATAAAGTTATCTTGACTTCAAAGTTTGTGTCTAAGCACATGTTGCTTTGAAAACAGGTTCTGCTTTTGCTTCCACAGAAGATAAGAACCTGTGGATTCCTTCCAGGCTAATGTGGTTTGATGAAACAAGACTCCCCAAAAGTTCTTCATGAACCATAAATATATTGTGCCCAATAAAAAGGAGAAAGCAGTTTGTAGAAAACTATGTCCAAATTCCCAAAATTATTGCTTATAAATGTTTGTTTTCATTTGAAAATGGTTGGGTATGAATTGTTTATGGTCACAGTCAGTCTCTTTTTTAAAAAAATAAGGGAGCTATTATATAGAGATAAATACTTTGCATTGATATGCATCTTGGTTTATTGATACAAATTTAAGGTCAAATTTGTTGTATGGGTTTCTGTTCTCGTTTAAGTTATTATATTTAGACTGTTCATTTAAAATGTAATATATAATTAAAAAATTGCAGATTAATAGGTAGTCATTTATAATAGTCAAACATATAGTCATATTAGTTAGGTTTTCTAGATATGCAAAGGTATGTTGAGATATATTTCAAATAGATAGGTATTCTTCAAACCTTTCAAAGACTTACAGAATATGGTGTCTAAAATGTTTTAAGAACTTAAACTTTTCTAAAAAGTGAGACATGTCTGCTTCTGGGAGCACAAATTACTTCAGAGAGGTTGACGAGCATTGAAAAAACTCATTATGGAATTTGCCTTCAATGTGACAAAAATAGCCATTTGGGCAAGAAACTGATCTTGCCTGAACTGCTTGGTGGCATGCTGTATACACTGGGCATGCAGGAACCATAGAAAAATGACTGTTGAACTTTCCTGAAAAGGGTGAGATGGTCCTTTAGGTTTCCTGTTTCATGAAAGAACTGCCAGACTTTCTGCAGAACACAGAAGAAAGCAACTGATAAACTTTGCCAGTACAAGACAGAACAGATCTTCAAATTTCCTGCCTCATGGAAAAGTCTACCAGATACTATGGACCTGTAGGCTAAAGACAGTTGCCCCAACATGACAGAAGAACCTTGAGTGACTGTCCAGGCAGAGAGATGTCTGTGTCAATTCTAGAGTTTTGGAAATTGCTTACAATGCACTTCCTGTTTACTTAGATTATATTATATCCTTTTGGGGCCTTTGAAGAGTTGAAGACAGATAGTTATAGTTTTCCTTAGTTATAATAAATGAAAAATATAAAACTTTAGACTCACAAAGATAGGATAGATGATAGAGTATTTTCCTTAATTTGCCAAATTTAAATGGACTAAGTATTGTAACTATAATTCTTGCTTGAGAACTGTTTTGCTATATGTAATTTTACTAAGTTAAAGTTAAAACCTTCATGTTTAATTAGACATAAAAGGGAGATAATGTGGAATTCCCCTCTGTCTGTTGTGAATATGTTTTATTACCATATGTTAATGAATAAAACTGTTTGGCTGCCAGTGGCTTAGCAAAGTAAAGCTAGCAGATATTAAAACAGAGCTATAGAAAGAGAGTAGGCAAAGTCAAGGAGACACCATGTAGCTGCTGAAGAAGACAGATGCTGGATCCTTACCAGAAATTCACAGAACTCTGCTGGTACATAGATTAATATAATTAGGTTAACTCAAGATATAAGAGCTAATGACAAATATGCCTGAATCACTTGCTAAACAGTGTTGTGATTAATATAGGTTCTTTGTGATTATTCAGGTCTGAGCAATCGGGAAATGAATGAGAAGTCTCCATTTACACTTGGGTATACATTTTAAATTTCCAGGCCCACAGTTTTAGTAACTGTGGGAGGAGAGTCCAAAAAGCAGGGAAAGGTGTAGTGATCCCACCCTCAAGGATAGTTACTAGGTAGGAAAATTTGGTTCATTTGGTTTATGGAAATATTTAACTGGATTCTATTTGACCTGTGAGAGGTGAATTCAGGTAAATTCCCTGAAGCTAACTTATTTTTTTTTTTTTAGTTTACACACAAGATGTAAGTTTTAGGTATTTTAGCATTACCACTTGTGGTAGTTTGAAAGAAAAGGTCCCCTAAAGGGCATGGTACTATTAAGATGTATGACCTTGCCAAAGGAAGTGTTTTAGTGTGGGGGTACATGTTGAGCTCATTTTTGCTCAGTGTGAGTGTCAGTCAGCTTCCTGTTGCTTACAAGATGCAATACTCTCAGCTACTCCAGCACAACTGCCTACATGCTGTCATGCTTTCCATCATGATGATAATAGACCAAACCTCTGAAACTGCAAGCAAACCACCCCAATTAAATATTTTTTCTCTAAGTATTGCCATGGTCATGGCGTCTCTTTACAGCAATGACAAAGTTAACTAAGACAGAAGTTGGTTCTAGGGACTTCAGTAATGTGATAGACCGCACCATGTGTTTGTTTGCAGTAATTCAGACTTTGGTGGGTTATAAAAACAGTGAAATGCTTTAAATACTGCTTAAAGGGCCATGCTAGTAGAAACTTGGAAGACAGAGCTATTAAGAGTTATTTGAACTGTTGGGGTCTCATTCAAGAGGTTTCAGAAGATAATTTTAGTATGTTACATAGAGATCATTTCTGTGATATTGATGAAGAAAGTGGCCACCATTTGCCCTTATCTGAAGAATCTGCATAAGAGTCTTGGATTAATTACACTGGCAGAAGAAATTTTAAAACAGCCTAGTATAGATTCTGTCCCATGATTTTTAGGGTTAACTCTAATGAAGATTTATAATGAAAAGGAATAAGCTGAGCAGGGTAAATTACAAAATGAAGATCTAGAAAAGAAAAAGAGTACCAGGAAGTAAATGGAATGGAACTAAATCCTATGTCAGGGAGAAAAATGGATATAGAAACAGAATAAAAGGAGTGGTGTCCTCAGAACAAGATCCCGCCCAGCTAAGTTTCTAACTTGTAAAAAGTAAGTAAAGAAAAACTTAGAGTTGGTTGGAAGGGCATACCATTACTCCTAGCATTCAGAAGACAGAGACTGGCAGATCTCTGAGTATTAGGTCAACCTGGTCAAAAGAGAAAATTCAAGGACAGTCAAGCTTAGGCATGAAAGACAGAAAGCTGGTGAAGATGTAATTTAATTGGGAAATGGACATGATCCAGCCCCAGTAAGAAGCAGACCTTGGCAGAGTTGACCATGTAGTTCTGGGTTTAGAGTGAAGGACAGAAGAAAGAAGTTTTGGAATAATGTAGTTGGAGACTGCTCTTTCGTTCCTGACTGCTCAGACCCAAATAATCACACAGAAACTATATTAATTACAACACTACTTGGCTAATCACTTAGGCATATTGCTAGCTAGTTCTTATATCTTAAAATATTTATATTATTTTATATTTTACCATGAGACTTATGGTTTGTTGTCTCTAATTTCTTGTCAGCTACATGGAATATACCTCCTTTGGCAGCTTCACTGCCTCTCTCTGACTCTATATATCTGTTCAAGCCTGACTATATTCTACCCTGCTATGGGCTGAAGCAGCATCCTTATTAACCAATGGTAATAAAACATATTCATAGCATACAGAGGGGAATCCCTCTGTATCAGAAGAAAGCCACTGAGGCCAGGCATGTATCATGGATGTACCTGAATGGAGGCCTGATAGAGAGGCCATTGTTTGAAGCCTTGAAGTTGGAACCTGGATTGCCTTGGAGGTTCCAAGATGACTGAAATGCCAGAGTCATGGGACACTTGCCAAGGAAAGTTGCTTAGAGGGAGATGAACCAGCACAAGAGAAAGATGCATGTCGCTTTGGTCCAGTATTGCTAAATATCCTTCTGCACTTTGGAATGGTAACATATATTCTATGCCCTTATATGTTAGATGCAATCTGGTTTATTTTTTATTCTTACAGGTGATTACAGTTAAGAAATTTCATGAGTCTCAGAAGACTTTGAACTTTGGACTTTAAAACATTCTTGAGACTGTGATAGAGTATGAGGACTTTTGCAGTTAGACTTAATGAACATTTTGCATTATGATATGGCTGTAATTCTTTGGGGGCTAGGGAGTGGAATGTGTTGGTTTGAAAAAATGGCCCCCAAATGGAGCAGCACTATTAGGAAGTATGGCCTTGGTAAGGGAAGTATGTCACTGTGGAGGTGGGCTTTGAGGTGTCTTTGGCCCAAGCTGCCCTCAGTGTAACTGTCAGTTGACTTCCTCTTGTCTACAAGATACAGAACTCTCAGCTACTCTCAGCACATCTGGCCGCATGCTGCTATGCTTCCTGTCATGATGATAGTGGGCTGAACCTCTGAAACTGCAAGCAAACCACTCCAGATAAATATTTTTTTTGTAAGAGTTGTCATGGTCATGGTGTCACTTCACAACAATAAAAACCTTAGCTGAGACACCACTGTTTGTAATGTGTACTGAAATCCACACTGTAGAGAAGGCAATAGACTCATATCTTTGAGTCATCCAAGAAACTTGGGGACCAAAAATGACTTTGGTTTAAAAACATTAATATTTCTTTTCAAAGCCCTGGATGTATAAATTGGGCAGAGATACTTTTAAGCACAATTAAGAAGCACTTTCAAGTCTATTCTTAGGAGACAACCAATAGAAATTTAAAATCTTTAGAGTGTAACTATGATAATAGTACTCAATACTTACAAGAGCTAGATCATTAGCTTATCAACACAACTCCATTGATTAATGTTAAAAATTCTTAACCTTTGAAGGATTATTATAATAATAAATAGCAAAGGAAAGAAATATGGAGTAATTTTTTATTTTTATATATACCTTAAATTACTTTTTTATTCCTTTGCAACTTGTTTTTCCATACCTTAAAGCACCTTAGACCCTGAAAACTTACTCTATAATGTTCTCATATCTTTACAAACTTGAGATTATATATCTTAGTTTATTAGATGTTTATGACTTGAATAAACTGTAAACTTTTTCTTTTAAGCTATCCATTTACCATGAGATACAGGTAAATATACAGAAAAGGGGAATATGGATAAACTCTAATGCACAAAATCCTCAAGGAAAATGAACCTCATACGTCAAATATCCAGTAATAAACATAAATAGGGAAGTGAAAGACCTACAATAAGAACTTTAAACCTCTGATGAACTATACAGAAAGAACACCAGAAAATATAAAGGAATATAATGGTCATGTATTGGAATGTTGTAAAATGAAAATTTTACCAAAAGCTATTTACAGGTTCAATGCAAGTCCTATCAAAATCCATATCTCATTTTTCACTGAAATAGAAAAAAATATAAAATTCATCAGAAATCACAAAGATCCAAGTAGCCAAAACAATTTCAACCAAAAAGAATAATGCTAGAGGGATTACTATTTAATATGTCAACATATATTATAGAAACATAATAATAATCACAATATGGTACTGGCACAAAAACAGACTTGTCAACCAGTGTAACAAATCAAACATCCAAACACAAGTACATATATTCAGCTATTTAGTACTTGATGAAGGTGCCAAAAACATATGCCAGATAAAAAGAAAACATTTTTTGACAAATTGTGCTGGGGGAAATTAATGTCCATATGCAGAAGACCTGCATTAGACATTAGACCTGCACATCTTGCATGAAAACTAATTCCAGATGAATCAAAAACTTAAATCTGAAACCTGGAATACTGAATCTTCTAGAAGAAAGCAGACAGTACCTAAATAATAGAGATGTATAAAAGTTATTTTTAAATAAGCCTCCATTTGCCCAATAATTGGTGTCCACAAGTGATAAGTGGGAGTTCATTTTTGCACAACTGAAGAAATAATCAATTGGGTGAAGAGGAAGCCCACAGAATAGAAAAGAATCTTTTCCAGTTATAAATTTGACACTTGCTTAATATCAGGAAATGTAAAAACAACTCAGAAAATAAATGACCTATTCATTGGGTCTAGCATCTAAACAGAGTTGTCAAAAGAAGAAACACAAAATGACTGTGTACTATCTCCCAGATATATTCACTGTCCCTAACGATTGTTGAAGATCTTTTCCCATTCTACAGACTGCCATTTTGTCCTATTGATGGATGTCATTGGCAGTTTTCTTCGCTGGGATGCCATATCACCAATAATGATCCAAAGACTTCTTATTAATTATGAAAGTTTGACCTATAGCTTACGCTTTTCCCTAACTAGCTCTTATAACTCAAATTAACCCCTTTATATTCTGTCACATAGTTTATGGCTGTTACCTCTCCTCCTGCACATTATGTCTGCTCTATTTCTCCTGTTATCTATAACTTTCTACTTCCCAGAGTCCTCTCTGACCCCAGAAGTCTTGCCTAAACTCATCCAGACTACTTTTTGGCCATTTAGATCTCTAATCCAATCAAAAGGCACCTTGGCAAAGATATATCTTCAAAGTATAAATTCAGAAACATTTCGACTTTTTGTAATAAAAAGGAAAGGGTTTAACTTTTACACAGTGAAGCTATATATAATAACAATTATCAGGTAAGAATTACATTTACAATGTTTAGTCTATTTGTATTTGGCAATTTCAGATAAAATACTCTACTGTCTTCTCTATTGTGATGAATCTAAATTTTATACCTCAATCACTTCTTATCATAACTTGTATTACCATCCTAAAAATATCTTTTTGGACTTCAGAACATTCCTTTAGATAAACAACTTAAGCTTTTTTTTTCTCGAACATATACTTTACACATCTTTTCTGAGTTTCTTTTCTGAATTTGATAACAAAAAAACTAACTATAACTATCTCAAAGTCTCAAGAAGGATATAATACTACCCAAGTAAACAGGAAGTGCAGAGCAAGAAACTTCCAAAACTGTAGAAATAGCAATGACATCTGGATGCCTGCACAGACACCCAATGTTCCTCTGCAAGGTGAAGGCATCCATAGTCAGCCTACAGACCTAGAATATCTGATAGATGCTTCTGTGAAGAAGGAATTTTGAAGGTACTTGTCATGGCAAAGTTCAGCAGGCACTTTGTTCTGTGTTCTGCTTGTTCAATTTGGACAGTATACTGTCAAATTTGAGGAAAGGGAAGCTTCTTGACCAGATGACTATTTTTGCCACATTAAAAGCAAACTTGATACAGGGGTTCCTAATGCCATCATTCTTTTTTGAAGTAAATTGGTGCTGCCAGGAATAGGCATGTCTCACTGTCATGAAATGCCCTATGTTATTAAAATGCTTTAAATGGCATAATCTGTATGTCTTAAATGTGTTTGAAGACAATCTACCTTTTAAAAATATATCTCTGCTTGACCTTGAAAACATACCTAACATGACTACAACCTTGATTGAGTCAAGATTTTTCACAATTCTCCCCCAGTCAAATCTGATCCTCATTAATTTTGAATAGAACCATAACGTTTTGTTTCCCGTGGAAACATGGTTATAACTTTTCCCTAACAAAACACATTTTCTGACTTCCATAAAGTAGTTAAGATGTTCTTAAAATATATAGGTTGTTTGAATTTATCAGTTTCCATAATCCAAAGTCTCTCAGCTTTTTATTTTTGTACATTAGCATTTTAAAAGTTCAGATTCAACAAAGCACCACACAGGACCCAGACGCGCCATGTGGTTCCTCCCATCTTTATGTTGCTCACTCTTTTCACATTGCTTCATTCTTGCTTTAAAAAGTTTACTTTATTATTTTTATACTACGTATTTTTATATGACTGTCTATGTAGGGGAAAAGGGCCAGCCAAAGAAACCCACCCTGACTCTGAAACTGAACCAGTAAAAGGAACCCACCATGACCTTGAAACCAGAATCAAAATGTTAAAATGGGCTAGTGAAAGAAACACACTTTGGCTCAGAAAACAAAGTCAAAGAATGACATTCTGTCCCTATCAGCTTAAGTTTTCTCCTAACTTACTCTTAAAACTTAAAATAACCCCTTTACACTAATCTGCATTCTGTCATGTGGCTTGTGGTTGTTACCTTTCCTCCGGCACATTTCGCTTCTGTGTCTCCTGGAATCTACATTTTTCTTCTTCCCAGAGTCCTCTCTATCCATGGCAGTTCCACCTAATCTCTTCCTGCCTAGCTACTGACAATTCAGCTCTTTATTAAACCACTCAGAGGGTGGCTTGGTAAAGACACATCTGCACAGTATAAGAAAATATTCTACAGCAGGGTTAGGGAGATATGGGTAATTAGGACAGGAAGCAGAGGAGGTAGCAGAAACAATGAACTGGATAGAAAAGAGAGAGAGAGAGAGAGAGAGAGAGAGAGAGGAAGATAGGAAGGAAAGAAAGAAGGAAGGAAGGAAGGAAGGAAGGAAGGAAGGAAGGAAGGAAGGAAGGAAGGAAGGAAAGAAGGGCGGCAAAGGCACTCAAGAGGAGTAGGCAGCAGGAAATAATCAAATTGAAGGTTGAAATCAATAAAATAGAAAGAAATAAAGGATGAATGGAAAAATAATTGGTTCTTTAAGAACATCAACAATATAAGCAAACCCCTAACCAAACTGACTACAAGGCAGAGAAAAATATCCAAATTAACAAAACTAGAAGTGAAAAAGGCGTTCATAACAACAGACACTGAAGAAATCCACAGTATCATTAGGTCATACTTAAAATACTTACACTCCACAGAATTGGAAATCTTTAAAAAATGAACAAATTTCTTTATAGATACCACTTAAAAAAGTTAAATCAAGAATATATAAACAATTTAAATAGACTGATAAGCCCTAAGGAAAGAGAAGCCATCATTTAAAGTGCCCCATACAGAAATAGTTCAGGTACAGATGTTTTTAATGCAGAATTTTACCAGACTTTCAAAGGAAAGCTAATATCAATATTCCTCAAATTATTTCATAACATGAAAATAAAAGAAAATTTCAAAATTCATTTTAATGAGGCTCCAGTTACCCTGATACCCACACCTCCCAAAGACTTGACAAAGAAAGAGAACTACACATCACTGTCCCTCATGAACACTGATGCAAACATACTCATTAATATACTTGAAAACAAAATCCAAGAACACAGCAAAAATCATTTACCATGTGTAGCATTAACTATCATTGGTCTTAATAGTAAAAGTTAGAACTCAGCTATCAGGTGGTAAAAGCTGAAGGATCAGAGATGCAGAACAGCCAATCACCAATGCTCTACCAATGCTCAAATCAAAGGGATGATCATGTGCTCAGTCTTCCCGCTCAGAGTGCATCCTCAGACTGACTGTATCTTCAGGCTGCATCTGTTTCTCTGAAACCTCAGACTGCACTGAAGTCCTGTTGCCTCTCACTTTAAATTCCTGTCTCCATCCAACCATATCCCTCCTGTCTCCACCACTCTAGTGCTGGGATTAAAGGCATATGATTCCAAGTGCTGGGGTCACCCTTGTATAAGCTCTGTTTCTCTTTTAGGCAGTTTCAATCTATTGTAGCCCAGGGCCACCATGAACTCACTGAGATCCATCTGCCTCTTTCTCTCAAATCCTTGAATTAAAGGTGTGTGCCACCACTGCCTGGCCTCTTGTGGCTTAGCTCTATACTCTGATCTTCAGAAAAGTTTGATTTGTTAAAACACAAAATAACAATATATTTCCCATTTTTTCTCTAAAATAAAAAGGCCATAACTAATATAAAAGCAAATATAATAAAAACAATACCTATATACAATATATAAATGCAATAAATACATCAAAAATGTCTATTCCAGTTTCATTTGGCAAATTCAGAGAAATCACTCCATTATCTACTCTATCTTCATGAACCTAAAATGATGTACCTAATTCACCTTCTATTCTAACTTGCATTACCAATTCAAAATTATCTTTTTATGTCTCTCAACCTTATATACTTTTCAATTCTTTTTTTTTTATTTTATTTTTTCCATTCAAAAACATAATTAAAGAAATAAAATTTTTACATTTCTTCCCCTTCTCCCGGTCCCCT